>JAAAPX010000299.1:0-13846 GCA_012656285.1 Aspergillus fumigatiaffinis | reverse complement strand
TCGATGTTGCCGAGTAAGGTGGCCCTGCGGAATCCTTCTTGCAGTAAGCCTCTGAGACGCTAACCAGTGCTAATGCGGAATGGAGAACGCTCGCGACCACCAGGTAAAGTTCCGAGGACTCACTGACTGGGAAGATGTTGGACTGACCATCCAATCATAACCTAAGGGCGTGTCTTGAGCGGTATGTACGGAACCCAAGGGGGCGGTTTGACGCCTGGCTAGCATGTCCACGGGTGGTGTCCAACGGGCTCATCTCTTATCCTCTTACAGACAGAGAAACGAGACCGATCAAATCGCGGCACAGATCACAGACATACAGGGCCAACTGAAGGGAATCCAGGAGCAGAACAGGTATGTCCAGATGCTGTCCGCAGCGAAGACGAACCAGACGAACCAGACGAACCGACGGCTGATCGTCGCCTCCAGCGCACGGGACAGTTGCCTGAAGCAGGTGTGGGATCACGTGAGGAAGCTAAATCAATGGGCGGCGGAGGTCCGGGAGATCATTAATGGGAAAAGCTTGCCGTGTCCATGACAGTTGAGGCCATTTCTCAAGGTCCGACTTAAGAGTTTCTACCCGTTTGTGGCAACTGAAACCGACCATTCGTGTCCATCTACAACAATCTTTCCTTTTTACGCGGTTACTAATGCTCATCCCGAACCGGCATGACGCGTAGTCAATTGACTTGTCTTGGTCCAGGGCACTGTTCTCGCCACTCGTATCCGTTTCGCCGCCAATGGCTCTGCCCAGATGAACCCACTGTAATTTCGGGGAAGCCCGCCCTGTCTCCACCGCGGTTTCCAGAAGTTCTCCAAGTACTCCAACATTAGCGGCTCCGATCAACAAACAGTACTTTTCCACGTAATGCAGGCCTAGGGTTGTTAATACCTGCCCCATCGGAGCAATCAGCATGCACTATGTTCGCATGAGCATCCTCTACGCTAACTAGCTGGGGAGACAGTTACGTTGCATTAACCTTTATGCGGGGAATCTATTGACATCACTTTGGGCACAATCTATCTCTATTCTGTAGGTACGATCGATGCAATGCGAGATCTGTCCCACGAGGTCACGGACGCTCAAGCAGACTGTGTCCAGTTGTAGAACCCTTGGCATAGACCGGTCGAGCCATCCCTAGGCGGTCAGCTAGACAGGCCACAGACTCTTCTTCCACGAATTGAAAGGATGTTCGAGGCACTAGTGCACGTCACTCCAACGGGTAGTCTTGATTCCATTGCCTGTCTGCTTGAGCCAAACCTTGTCCGGCCAATCAACTAGGCGCCAGTGGTTGGTTCAGGGGTTGACAAGCGAGCCAAGAATCTAGATCTTTAATGACAGGGATGTTTAAATGGGAACAGACCTGGTGGCGCCATACCAATCCTGGTTGGCTTTTGAACGAGGGCTACTAGAGAATGGGTGCCTGATCCGCACACAAGGTGACCCCGTCAAATCGCCCTCGCGGGCGTTGGCGGGCTGCGGGCCCTCGGGGGGGTTCCGGACCCGCGGACACTTGAGCTCTCATTTACCCACTAGGCTCCACCCATATTGGCCATATTTTATTTAGTAATCATCGTCCTGGACCTAACTACCAGACGATGCACTATGATATGTAAGTCCCACCACACATCCACCAATCTACACTGCCCAAGTTCCGTTACTGTATAGTCAGCTCAGCCCTGGACTTTTACAGTAGCACGCAGTAACCGCGCTCAGAGGTCTCTGAGACGGCTCTCGGTTTTTGCAGCATCGCGACCGTCTTCCACGAAGTACTTTTGTCTGGGGAGTGAATTCCATACCGCATTGATTTTCTGCTGAAAGCCATCAGCTAGCGTAGTTCCCAAAGAGCCGGACAACCCTAGCAAGCCGGACATCTCTGAATTCCATGTAATGGCACACTTCAAGGCATGATGTCTACATAACCAAGCATCTACAGGGTCTAAGTTTAGGTATGGCATTACTTTTAGGCTGCAGCCTGCTGGTATACATAACTAACGGGGTACTATAAATGATCCCTATACTGTAATCTGGCAGTACAGTATGGCTCTTCGGACATTAAGAGAGGAGCGATATTTTAGCGCCTTTCAAAAGAGTATTCATATAATTTAACCTACAGTATACACAGTCTAACATCTTGCTTAGATCGTATCGTATATAGACATGGTTGAGATATCCAGCCTTGAATAGCCCTATTTATATACAGATCACAGTGGGTGTCCGACTCGGTCGGGAATTACGCTAACGCTATGGTGGCAATGGATCCTCTTTGTTCATACTGTAGTGTAAATTGGACAGTCTCCCTTTGCTTGAGGTTTGTAGGTACAGCCTATGTAAATATCTACCCTTCTACATGTCCCTTTTATAGCCGCACTCGTGGGATCATCACTGGTTTCACAACAGAATCACGTCGCTTCTGAGTCGGTTTCTCTAAGTTTAATTGGCCCATTTATATGCACCCTCCTACATTTCTAACTGGCCCGACTCTTATTCAACTGCAGATGCTGGGAAGGCGAAGTGCACACATAACGAGAGCCGAAGTCTGTACGAACGCTGTTGAATATAAGTGTAATTATTTTTGACCTCGTTGCAAAGAATAAGCACCATTGACGATGGGGTTACAGTATGAACCCCCGGGAGCAAGCAAGTGTTCATATCTGTTTCCGGCCTGCTTTATCAGGAGGGCAAGTCTTTTCCCTCTCCCTAGCATAGTATCTGGTGCCGGATGACGAGGGAAGTTGGTGTAGACTATTTAAGCAGTCGAAACATTAAAGCAATCGATACGGTTTCGTCCGTCGTTCCAGAGATGCATGGCCATGGACAATATACTAAGCAGCTTGCCATTAGCTCAAGAGGACAGAAGGTCCAGTATTTACTCAAGATTTGACGATTTATTTGACAGCTCGCTATTCCCTCAAGCCGACAGCAGGCCCAGTGTTTACTCAGAATTTGACAGTCCTTTAGTATCAGATCGAACACAACCGCCTTCATCAGAGCCATATGGCATCGATAAACGCTCGTCAATTCTCCCGAGACGGCCCGAAGTCAATCAGTTAGATCACCTGATTCGGACATTTCATGGTTCAACCATCGCTCTCGACACGATGAGATCGCCCCTGCGTGAGGCGAAAGCACGTGAAGCAGTGTCGCCACACGGTCGTCGGAAAGACCGCGAGAGGGAACTCGAGTCCCATCTACAGGAGAATCAGTTCTATGGCACTTGCTACGATCTCTACAGAGACCTTTACCAGAAGGTCGACTACGCACGCAAACAGCTTATGCGTGATTTCGGCCAGAATAGATTACTGTTTGAACTAGAGTCACTGCTTGTTGAACCGGGATCAGTGCTCTTCAAACCAAGTCTAGTCCCTGTTCAACTGGAGACATTCCCGCAAGGAAACCAGCACCTATATGCTACTGTCCAAGAGCTCGACAAGGCCGTAAGAATGTCACGTGTGCAAGAAGCGCAAGCCCAGAGGGACTTTACGAGATTCTGGAAAATACCGCAGGATATAGAGCAATGTGAGAGATGGATTTGAGTCATCATCAGCATCGACAGAACTGCAGAAAGAGAACGAACATATGAAGGCGTTTTATCTGGCTTTCTATTTTATTACGCCCGTACTTTCCTTCAGCCATAATCTTATCTACTGCAAATATGGTGGCCCCTCCTCTTGCCAAACTAGCATTGTTCTGGTCGCGAGTTAATTGAAACTGCAGCCACAGGTAGATGAGTATTTCATTGTCGCAGTCAAGTAACCAGGCGCTCGTCCAATGATCTGCAGTAAGGCAAACTGAGCGATTCAGGGACTCCCTCTTGCATAAGTCAATACAGACTTGTTTCAGCTAATGCATACATGTGTAGCTGGGTCCTTCACTGGCTCGGGGCAGTTGTCCACTTCAACACCATTTGGTTCCACTATTCGGGAAGCCGACCAGACACCTCTAGCGCAATCACGACCCAGCTCGGTCTTGAGGTTTCTCGAGACCAGGGGGAGGATTTCGCGGTGCACAATAGGCAGAGACAGTATCTGGCCCGCGAAATCTCGCGTCTTTCTGACACTGTGGAGCACATACCTACCTCTACTACTCCTTCTTAAGAAGTGTAGTGCAACTGTAGAGAAACCCCGGTAGGCTCTTCTTCTCCACGTCTTCCGTGTTGTGGTGTTTCCATTGAACGAACCGTGACAGTAACGGTTAGCAAGAAGCAATAAAAGATGCCTAACTGGATCATTTCTCCACATCGCAATGCCATTTGTTATAGTAACGCTGCTCATTGTCTGTAATCCTTGTCCATTCCCCTCTCGATGAAGAGCCAATTCCTTTTTAAATGCTCTGAGTGCTTCGGAGGAGAGTTTCTCGACGAGACCTATGGGAGAATAACTGGACATAGTAGGTGAAAGACCGAATTCCCGAGTGAACATTATGGGTCTTGTTCCAGCTTTTCTGTCTAGGGTGCCCAATGTAGTCTGTGCTGTTCGTTTGATGATGGAGTGGTTTCTCTCCAGCTCCGTGAGCGAAAGTCGCCGTATCTGTTCTGCCGAAGCCTTCCTATCCATGAGTAGGAAAACAATGAATAGATAAACTTTGCCGAAAATCTCGGAGTGATTTTGCCGTGGCTCCGGGAAAGAACTTTCTCTGCTTTCAACGGACATGTTCAGAATCTCGAGAAGGGAAGTGGTCCTTGAGGATAACTTAGGCAGTCATGCAAGAATCGCTCGGGATGTATCTCTTTTTCTACTATGTACCACGCACTCAAGCGCACCAAAGTAACACCAGTAAATGGCAGCATATCCGAACTCTATGGATCACCCTACCCGTTAAAAACAGTCCTCGGCTCGAAGTCAGCCCTATTCCAACTTGAGGGCTTCCCCTTTGTTTGGCGGACGGTTTCGTTGGTGACCCATTATCATAGCAGAGCGTCTCTTATGTACTAAATAGACCCTATGCTGTTTATTCATAACCTAAATTTTGGGGGCACGTATGAGTTGCGCTTCTGAAGCACATGGAAAGCTGAGGGCCTGCGAACGGTTGCACGCTTCTTCTGACGTCCCATAGACGGCTGGCTGTGTGGTGTTAGACCGCGGAAATGAGGTTTTGACGTACAAGCGGTACAGTGTATACAGTATTGTCCATGCTTTCAGTTTCTCACATACAGTATCACTAAGTGCTGCGCTACAGTATCTAAGACTTCCTGACAGGACAGATACTGTAGCGAAACTCCAGACATCCTTTAAAACTGTTTATCCTATTCATGATCTTCATGATATGCGTCTGTTTACATGTATTCAGGCGGCACCCGAGAACACGTCCCTCATCAACCCTCTAGCTGCGAAGTGCTGGACTGAGGGAGACAGTCGTCTTGTGATGATTCCTCGCAGTCATCGTCTGCGGTCTTAAATGGTAAGCTGAGGAAAGGCAGAGCTGGAGGCTCCTTGAGCGGAGTTCGCGCTCTAATTGTCGAGCTATAATCCGCTGGTGTTTTGTGAACAACGGGAACCTTATGTTCTCGCTGTCCGATGGTTAGCTGCCGAACTTATTGGGAGAATTAGTACAAACGCACAATCTCCTCTTCAGAGGGGGCGGGCTGGTTTGGATCAGTTGCAAATATGTATATTCTCCCACTCGGCATCCTCATTGTCAACCAGATCTCTATGTCATACCGGTCATTAAATTCTTTTAGCCGCTTGAACAAGTTATGCCGGCGCTTCCGAATCTTTTCCTGTGCTGTGCGGTCCCCTTGGCCGTAATAAGTCCTTTTGGCTTGCATATTGTGTGTGAGTGATGGCTACGATCGTCTGGCACAATGAAAGACCTATGTTTTCATCATATTTATTTCAAATGATAGCCGACCTCTACCACTCTTTTTATCCTCCGTCTATATAGAAGGCGAAATTGCCTACGGATCATCACTTCCGTTGGATATCTGTTTGAACGTCCATGTATACTTTGCTGAACATATTCCAACGACAAAGCATTGATGCGCAAAATTGTTCAGCGGAGGTTCCAAGTCTTTCTAGTCGAGAATCTTGACTCTTGTTTAGGCTGTAATGAGCTGGGTACCGGCGCAGTTACCATTTTCTGACCGTTCGACTAAATGTAAGACCAGTCCCGATTCTTAGGGCACCAAGAACCCTATGTCAAACACAGTAAATGTAGCGACTAGGATCCGAAACAATTACTTGAAGCTACTTTAAGCAACAAGGTCACCATTCTGCCCAGGAGAAGTTAGTTTTGGACTGTTCAACGGACCAACAGAGATACCGACACGCAAGACATCCTGCCCTGATCAGTGTCTTCAGATACGGAAACAAACATAAAAATGCAGAGGCTGGATTTCTTGCGTGCGTCCGGGGCACAAAAACTCCATTTTATGTTGTTGGCCTAATATCATACCTGCAGAATGGGTGCGCCCCGCACGAGTAACATTAAAAGGACGATAGAGAGAAACAACTGTCGTAAATTGCTGGCCCAGCATATCGGTGAGTCGAAACGCACACCATGTCTTTTTAGTTTGCCATCCTCTTAAGACTAAGCAAGTTTGCTCATTCTCAGGCGAAAAACTGGGCCTTACAATCTCTCCGGACCAGGTCCGTACAAAGCCTCGTCAAGATGACCCGTACAGATGGTTCCTTTCTGAGCGTGTCAAGGAAGAGGGACTCTTCGACTCAAACCTAAGCGATCTAAGCTCCGGAAAGTTCGGTAGAATCCGGAAAGCATTGGTTAACAAGGAGATAGAGGCGGTGCCGCCAGAATTCGAGGAGAGTCCTATAAATGAAGTATGGGCGCCAAGCCATCTTTTCTTCTCCAGGGTCTGTCTAACTTTCTTTAGGGAATGCAAAACTTTGCCTCGGACTACAGCTTTCCTGCTACGATACGGAGGTTGGAACAGGAGAAAAAGGATGCACTCTCGAACTATGAAGAACTGCGTGCATCGTGCAGCGCGTTGACAGACGAGATCACGATGCTAAAGCAAGAATTGGAACACTTACAAGATGAAAACCAGAAGAATGTTGCGGCCATTCATGCTTTCAAGCAGCATCTAGCTGAGTTTCTTAGTCGGATACAGGAACATGTCTAGGGGGTTTTATGAGAATGTCCACATTAAAATCAATCTCCGTATATAAAGTACTATACAGTATGCCCATTTTATAGAGACACAATATGTCGATGGTGCAGTACTGTGGAAGTACATGTAGTAGAGTGGTTACCGAAGCAAGTGCAGCTGTGGAGGAAAGAGACTCCTTTGGATTGGTTTAGTCTAGCAAAGGTATTCAGAAACACAGGGTTACAGTGACAAAGACAAGCAGCATAGAGGTTTCCTCAGTCTTTGGTTTCCTATGTCCCGGCTTGACCTCATTAGCAGCCATGTATTCCTCGATTCTCTATTAGAAACCTCTATGAATAAGGGGAGAAAGGGGAAATGGCGCGGACGTGCTATAGATAAGGGCTCAGATTGTCAACATCCCCTCCGGCTAGGATACCATCACCGTGGCCTCTTCTACTCCCCACAATTAAATCATACACAATGTGCTGCTGCGTTTACCTGCCGCAGTGATCCGAAATAAAATCTTCCAGGGGCGGTGTTCGCCATTGATTCGAAGTACTGTATAGGCCTCGTGCACATACTGCAGTTGTAGACGACTCCGGACTCATACGTCTGGGGATGATGCATGAGGGCCAAGTTGACAACAGGCATTTAGTTTCCTCGCAAAGAAATTAGAGGACACCACTGTTTGAGACTTGCCAGAAGGACAGCGTACCTCTTATACATAAATAAGGTTTCCCAGTCAGGGCTAAACCAACTATATCCGCCGTCAGGACATTTGCAAGCCGATAATCGTTAAGACTCTCCAGTCCTCAAGCTCAAACATGTCGCAGAAATGGACGCCAATGCCTGAACGCCACAGTGAAGAAGACCAAAACGAGGATAATAGCTCAGATTACTCAGATGAAGACATTGTGAGTGGATTTGGCTGTCTTAATCAGATGTCGAAACATGACCTAAAGCAAGTAGAGCGACTACCAACGCGATGCTAGCGGGATAACTGTAATCAAGAGAAGAAAGACAGACGGTGAGACACAATATCTCGTGAACTGCTGGGTCAGCGAAAAGCATATGCTCTTGCTTTTCGAATTTCTGCAATTGGAGTGAAGCTAGTCGGCGTCAGGGAAATCACGGCATGGAACGCATATATACATTTCCCACTATAGAGGCGGTTAAATTCTCAACAAAAGTCCTAAGACATCACACTACGGTTGTTTTATTGGAATGTCTCTGCAGCGAACAATCCGGTAAACTAAAAGCTCGCTATATACTTTGCATGTAGTATTTCTTTCATTATTAAGAATTGTATAGGTGGTGCGGCTCGTGCTTGTTACTGCACTGTTCAGCAATGGCATCCTCTAAGATTTATGGCACAGATCCTGGATATAGTATAGATCCCGACGGTTATTCGTCTGTTGATGTGCACTTCGGATACCAGCAGCTCGACTGCGTGCCTATTCCTCCAGATATGTAGCTACGGCAAGCGCAGTCGGCTTCTAAGAGAGACTGGCTGTGGTCCACGGTCTAGTGGGCTGCGCAATCAGCGCATGCTAGCCGAATTTGCGCGATGCCAACGAGTTTTGGTAGGGGACGGTCATATGTTCTTCATAGATTTTCTTTCATACGCCGCCTATACGAGCAATAGCTACACAACATAAGGTACATCATTTTGCCAATTTTCGAACTTGAAACTAGTTCGGGATATGGTTGCAATTTCTCAGTTCACTAACAATAAGGGTCTTTCAATCTTTCTACATACATGTCGCCATGAAGGGGTCGGTCTCACGATGGGGCAATGCCATCTACCCTGTCCAGCGGATATGAGCCGGAGAATACAGGCTGTTAGAAAAAGACCCTTATCGCTCATCATTTCAGCCCTTTGCACTCCTCGATTGAAAAGACGGTGCTGGAATTGTGCGCGGCTAAAAGCCTTTCGGATAACACCATTGCGGCACCGACAACAGAAATATGCATGATAGCTTTGGAGCTGGACACGGGCGCTCCGAATTTCTCAGGAAGGCGTATAAGATATATCAGGCCGCCGATAGCATTGGAAGCGGCATAAATCGCGAAGTTGTACGTCATTGGTAATTGACAAGAGGAGGCTCTGAAGGTAGCGTAGACGGCAGGGACGAGAGCAAGCAATCCGCACTGTAAACAGGTGGAGATGAAGCTAGTTTCACCCTTCAGGAAGCTGGATATATAGGACCCATGGGTGAGCCAGACAGCAGCCGTATAAAAGCACCTGGTCGGCGTGTCGAATCGATACTGAAAGAACACAAACGAAGCAGTTGAAGCGGCGATCAAAGTGATAACTGTTGTCTGTTGCGCGACGCGATACCGTGGGGCAAATCTATGCCGCAGGCAGAAATAAGAGAGCGCCATAGCCGAAATAAGGAAGGAGAGAACAGCCAGCGTGTCGGGCAGAGACTTCTGCGCTTCAAGGGGCGGCAAGGGCGCGACATTGAGAATCAGACTGAGCGCTGTGAATCCAAAGTAGGCAAGGCCAAAACCGTGGAAAGGAATAAGCAAGTTGTCGCACAAACTCGAGGCGCGTGGGTCGTTCATAATTTGAATATATCTGGATACGAACATGAAGGTATGCTGTCTGGGGAGCAGATGAATAAGACTTTGACTGGATGAAGACGATGAGAGATCTCTTTATATACATCATATATGCTCCCATTCGTGGCATTAACCGAAGGGGAGGGCAGACATGATAGCTGGGCATTCTAGTTTGTACATCGAGCTGGTGGTCCAGAGATCCGTTGCCGAACTGAAGAATGTTGAACATAGGTCTAATAATACTGTGCACTGCCTGCTGTTGCTGACGCCGTGCATTGCCCAACGTTCAGCAGCTTTCAGTGCAACAACGGATCAATAATTCTGGCGAGATGCTCATTGGCTCTCCCGTAGGGCTCTGTCCCGTTTCAACCTACTCAATATACCGAAACTACGACCAACATCGACAGGCTAAAAATGGATTTCGAATGTAAATTGATAAAATGCCTTCAGACCGCTCTAAGCCTAATATTTTGAGCCAAACCCACAAAGGTAGAGGGGCCGCCTGTACCCTTTTACATATTAATACGTATTCACCAGGATTGACAGCGACTGATAAGCCGCCTCAGCAACAACACCGCAATGAAACAGGAAACAGACGACGTACGAGTCTCAGCCAGCTCACTACATGTACAATCGCAGTATGGCTCGCCACAAGCTCCACAGAGCTGGTCCATGACAAAGAAGCTGTTTCATACTGTAATACCTTGTTTATATGCGTTTCTCGTGTACGTTAAAGATGTCAGGACGAGCGAATCCTAACAATGGTATTAACACTATTCGCTGTCAGGACATTCGGCACTTCCATTTCTGAGCCTGGGATGCCTGGAATGATGGTCGAATTCCATATTAGTCGGACGGCGGCAATCATGAACATCACGCTCTACACAGTTGGCCTTGGTATTGGTCCTCTGATATTCGCTCCACTCTCAGAAGTCTATGGTCGACGATGGATATACGCAATCGCATACACCTGTCTTCTGGCTTTCACTGCTGGCGCGGCTTCATCGCCGAACTTTACGACTCTGCTGGTATGCAGATTTCTAGCGGGCTTGTTCGGTTCCGTCGGTATCGCCGTTGGCGCCGGAACCATTGCTGATGTATGGCCCGCAGGTCGGGAAAGAGCAATTGCCTCCCTCTTCTTCGTTCTGTGCCCTTTCCTCGCTCCCACGCTGGCTCCCGTCGTCGGTATCTATTCAATGACAGCTCATCCGGACAGCTGGAAGCGGACGCAGTGGACGATGCTATTTATGGGTGTACCAATATGGCCCTTCGTGCTGGGAATGCGGGAGACTGCAACAGATCTCGCGAAAGTCAAAATAAGAAACAGCATTTTTCTTCCCCTTAAGATGCTGCTCACAGATTTAATTGTCCTTTCGCTGACAATCCATACTTCCTTCGGATATGCTCTGATTTTCAGTTTCTTTTCGAGCTTTTTCTATATACTCAGTATGGACTATGGCTTTGACACAAAACATGCCAGCCTATGTCTGTTGAGTCTTATCGTTGGCTATTTCTGTGCCGTATGCTTATATATTGTCTTTGACAAGTGTTTCTTCAGTTCGAGAAACCATGCTGTATCGCCAGCGCCGGAGAAAAGGCTGCATGTGGCTACCTTAGGTGGATTCCTCTTGCTCCTTGGTGAAATATGGTAAGAATACGAACAAGTGTGCCGTTAATCTCATCCAATGACAGTACATAGGTACGCGGCTGGGGCACATCGTGGAGGACATTGGGCCATCCTAGTGTCGGCAGGGATCCCACTGGGCTGCGGGGTATTTGCATTATTCGTCCGTTAAGTATTCCTGTATCTGCAGGAGATTATCACTAACCAGTACGTTGTAGCTATCCTCCGTCACATATATTACTGAGATATACAGCGCAAAAGTCGTTGCATCAGGTAAGCATGTGATATGTGTTACCTATATAACGCAACAAAGCTCACGCCGTTGCAGCTATCGCAGCTAACGGTGCACTAAGATATACTCTTGGGGCAACGTTTCCGCTGTTCACTGTACAAATTTATGAGAGACTGGGCATAAATTGGGCTAGTGCTGTATTTGCTTTTTTATCACTTCTTCTCCTACCAACCCCAATCCTGCTTTGCAAATATGGCCAACGTCTAAGAAGTTTTGAGGGTGTGAAAGCCGTGGAGGTTGAAGCCGCGAACGTCGAAGTTCGTGGCATGTCTTCCATCCATGGAATCTAAGCTTTCGGCAGGCAAGTTTAATTTCAAATGTATGGATACCGAACGTTGCATTTACGCAATTCGGAATATTGAAGACGATCCGAGCCTGGTCGTTAATGTGACTAGCCCTAGAGATAGAGCGAAAATAACCATTGGCCTGACGCCAACTAATCGTCTACAGTCAAGGCTGCGGTAATTGCCAAGCAATGGAGCAGGAGACTTGGTATTGCTTACCGTCAATAATTCAACTCTGATGCCACAGACTTTCCACCGCTAGAAAGCACACGTACGAAGATATCATTCGATCTTACTGTGACACGGGGGACATATACTACGATTCTGGGAACCATAAAACTATCCATGATGGGTATATATCGAAGTACGGAGCTGAAGCTGTAAATTTCGTCATTGGCAGATTGAGAGGAGAGAACAGCGTACTATTATAATGTATAAAATAGTGGTAAGACTATCTACTAAGTATTTCAGTAATTTCACCTAATCTAATAAACTATAACTACTATAAGTAATAATTTAACTAAACTCAATTTAGTTCTACCTAAACCTAAAGTAAAGTGATTCCCTAGGCTAGGAACCAAACCCTCACCACGCGAGTCGAGTGAGAGTCAGATCCAATTTTTGTGGTTCAGTTACGCAACTCTACTAGTAACTAATCATACAGTATAAAATTATATATACTATAGGTACACTATTTACTATATACTAATATAGATATTCCTACCCTACTTAGCGCATATAAAAATTATTAAAAATTATTAAAATTCTTATTATTAGCTAGAGTGCTATATTCAAATTAAAAATTAATAGAATTTAATAGTTAAGGGTACTTAAATTGGATATTATAATAATAACTTATGATTATAGTTATAGTTGTGGTTGTGGTTATAGTATAGATTACTAAAAACATTACATAACAATACCAACTTTACTATGTATCATGTGACTATCTATGGTAATTCTATTACATTGTAAGTTAACCAACCCATTTTTCAACCCAAAACCCGCACGGGTTCTCATTCTCAGAACCCAACCGACCCACGGGCCCTAGAACCTGAACCCGAACCCGGCCCTAACAATATAATGGCCCATCAATAGGGTAACTGATCTGTTGAATATCACTGTTGAATATCACGGTGGCTGTGATGTGTATCATGGTGGCTGAACCTTATGGCAGGGATGGGAACAGATATAAATGAGGCATCCCGCCCCTGTAAAGATAACTCCTTAAGAAAACAATAAGAATCAATCTTACTTCAACATGATCATAGTAACTAGAGGGGGTACTGATGAGTATTACCCATCACTACCCCCTAAACTAGTCAAATGATAATATTTTTGAATGATTTAAAATGATTTATGATTCTAATTTGCTAAATTATTATATTCGGATATTAGATTCTAGATTATTCACTAGGAAGGTGGTCAAACAAGGGGGGTAGGGGTAAGGTTGAAATTTTTGGTTGGGGTCTGCCAAGACCACTATGTGCGGGAAGCCTATACCCTTTTAGGCCACAATCTAGCCTAGATTAGTGCCTGAGGCATCTGGTAGGCTAATAGGGCCTTAGAATTCAGGCAGAACCTAGGAGAAAAATAATTCTTAGTATTTACTAAGGGTCTACTACTAAATGACTAATTCTAATTATTTTTAGTAGATAGTAGGGACCTATAGCTATAGAATGATGATACACTGATTAGATAAGCATGATTAATTATTTTTTAAAAATTCTTAAAAAATACTTTGAAATTTATTACCTGCTTACTAATTATAATTATTTTTATTGAATAGACCTAATCTTAATGTTACGACACCAACACAGCCGCACTAGCGCTAGGCGGATGTGGCAGGCAGAAACCCAAGGATCAATGATCACCAGTCAATCCCGGAGTGATCAGGGCGCGATCCGGAGAAACGCTTAATCCGGACGGGTTTCCACAGAAAAGCAATTCAGTAGTTGCTTACTGAATGGTAATACCACAACCTTATGGAGGACAATTTGGGTTTGCCCCGAGGATGCCGAATACGGCCCCTCACGTG
>JAAAPX010000298.1:0-14157 GCA_012656285.1 Aspergillus fumigatiaffinis | reverse complement strand
AGCTTAATATATAGTATATAAAGTTTATAGTACTTAAAGCTATTAGATTATATACCTATTAATTAGATATACTACTAGGTATGTATAATATATTTTATATTAGCCTCTTATGCCTAGTTATAAATAATCTATTCCTAAGCTAATTAAATAGTAATTACTAGCTACCAGTAATACTAGTTAATAGTAAAATAGAATATACTATTAAGGAGATCTTATAGGAGTAAGAGAAATGCATTAGGTAAGGCTATTAAATAGAGTACCTTATTAAGTAGGTAGGCTATAAATAGCCTATATAGGAGCTAGCTATTAACCTTACTAACACAGCAGCACTTACTACATAGGAGGCATAATAGCCTTAATTAAAGGGGGGGGGTAGTATAGTGGGCAGGGCCTGCTAAGTGCTTAAGCCTACTAGGCACTTATAATCTGCCTTAGGCACTAATGAACTCCTGTCTAGTAAGGATACTAGTAGTTATATGACCCTTATAGCAATTAATGTAGTAATCTATCTGGTCACATGATCTCATCCACCATTCACACACTCCTTTTTATGTTCAGCTGCCATGGCCCTAGTTAGAACCCTTCAGCGATTTCTTACCATCCAAATCTAGGTCATAGATTTTATAAGGCTTCTAGCCCGTGACATATCTCTAGGATAAGTACCTACCTCTAGCTATTTTTATAGCATAAGTAGTCACTAGTTGCTCCTGGGCTCTGCCCTTTCTGCTTAGATGACTATACTAAAACACCCATAGAATAATTCCAATAATGGCGGGAGAAATCTACACTGATAAACCACATTGATGATAAATATTTGGCTGGCAGAGGAAAGGAGGAGGCTATTTAATGTCCTCATCTTTGCTACAAGAATAGGTTTTATAACAGTATCTTACTCCTATAATAGCATTTTTTCGACCCCCATTCTATTGAAGACCCTCGTCGAAACTGTGTATCTCAGAAGAGGAGATGGGTTTGCGGTCGTGACGATTCTGAGATGCCACTGATATGCCAGCCTTGGATTGATTCACGGACTCTCAAGTCGAATGCATAAAATATCCTCTCCTTTTGTAATTAGTTGATGGCAAGAAATCCCGATTGTCAGTGGCATAGCGAAACATGTGTTTTCTTTCCTAGAGATTCAGATAGACCGGAAATGGTAAAATAGACGTTTTCTTGTACCTAGCAGAGAGTTGACAAGATTGTTCGAGAAGCTACTTCATCCTTGCTCCTATAACCCGTTCGTGATCATCTCGCTGATTTGCGTAGTCTCATGATGGAACCTTAAAAAAGGTACTCTCTGAACGGCGGGAACTAATGAGTCAGCCCACCACGCCAGATGCGGCGCGCAAGGGCAATGGCAGGCATCACTGTCTTGTCTGACGCATCGAGCAGCATAGCCGTGGGAGCTGCAGTGGTAGCCCTGAACCAGAACGTGCAGCATGGCTCTACTGTGGCGTTTGCGACGTTCGCTTCGTTTTCGTATTAAAGCAAAGACAAACAGGCTACGAGTACGAGTACGAAATCGACCCGAGCTCCGGGACAAGATACATAGATAAGACAGCGACCATATGCCATCTTCCGTCCTTCCCTCTAAGCATTCAATAGTCTAACATACACCTACCCCTACGTGCTTTTCCCTGTCTCCGCCCGGTTGCCAATATTTGCCTTGCTGAGCGTCGAGACGCTAGCTTAGCATGATGCTGCTGCAACAGTTGACCCTCATGATCGTGCCAATAAGCATGACATGGCAGGGCATTACCTTCCTTTTCATAGAAGTGGTACGTGACCCCGTGGGATAAAGTCTCTTTGGCTAAGTATTCAGTCTGCCCTCGCCCTCATATACAGCGCTTTCTACAATGTCTACCTCCACCCTCTCCGAAAGTATCCCGGCCCGTGGTGGCTCGCGGCTAGCCGCCTTCCCTATAGCCTCTTCATCCTCCGGGGCACGGCGACCACCAAGACGAGAGAATTGCATGATAAATATGGTCATGTTGTTCGCATCAGCCCTGATACCCTGTCCTATACTTGCAAGCAGGTGTGGTCCGGTATGGGAGTTTTGCTATCGTTTGCTGGACCCTCCAGCGTTTGAATAGTAGACGATTTGCTGACATGCTATGTTCTGGCTCTCTCTAGATGTATATGGAGGCGACAAAACTGGATATAAACGGGAGATTCCCAAGGATCCGATTTACTATATGAGGCAGGGCCCAGTATCAGATATTGTAAGTGGCAGATCAGCATCGCTTCCTTGGTTTGATACCATCCTCATACAATACCTATGGCAGTCAAGTGCTAGCAGCGCCGATCACAGCCGGTTGAGGCGTATGCTAGCACCTCTTTTCTCACAAAGAGCCGTTACGCTACAAGAAAACTATCTAAGGCAACATATTGCCTTGCTTATCGCACGCCTTGCCCGACCGAACCAGAAACAGGAGGGTCGCCGTTCGGGGGTTGTTAACCTGACTCACTGGCTTAATCTTCTTACTACCGATGTCATGGGTGAACTTACTTTTGGTGAAACATTCGGCGGTTTAGACAATGGCAAACTCCATCCATGGCTGGAGGGTGTGTTCTGGATCTTCAAAATCTCTTCGTTCATCCGAGAAGTGAACCATTGGTCCACATTCGCACGAAAAGCTCTCATCTGCTGCGTCCCTCGCAGAATCCTTGAGGGTCAACAAGCAGTCATATCGTTTTGCGAAGACGCTACAGCTCGGCGAATGCAGCAGGATCCTGGGAGACCAGATTTTATGTCTCATATACTGGAGAAGACAGGCGGCGAGAGGTGAGTCAACATAGGTAGCCCCTCTGGCAGTGCCCGACGCCTTGTTGATATGTGGGAGAAGGATGACGAAAACAGAGGCGGAATTAGCCGCAGTTACGCTCATCATCGCCGGAAGCGAAACTGGTATTATGCACGCCCATGCCGTGGAATATGTTTGCTGACTTGGTCCACTCTAACATTCCAGTCGCGACAATGCTTTCCGGCACAGTGTATCTCCTTTGCACCAACCCTCGAGTGTTACGAGACCTTACTGAGAGGATCCGCGCCGATTTCAGGCAAGAGTCGGACTTAAACTTGGTTAACCTGCAACACCATCAGTTTCTTAACTCCACAATTCTGGAGTGCCTGCGCCTCTACCCCCCAGCCCCAGACAGTCTTTTCCGGAGGACTATAGCATCTGAGACCATTATCATGGGAAAATCCGTTCCACCTCAGACATGTGTGACTATGAATCTATGGGCTGCCAATCGCTCGGCCTTCAATTTCCACCGCCCAAACGAAATGGTTCCAGAAAGATGGGCAAAGCCATGTCCAAAAGAGTTCCAGGACGACGACAGAGATGTCATGAGGCCATTCAGTGTAGGCCAAAGGGATTGCTTGGGGAAGAAGTGAGTTCTAGTCCTCTTATGAGTAGCCACATCCCATTTCCCACTTGGCGGGCCGTCTGTGAAAACTCGCAAAGAAAGGACGACAAATCCTCGGAAGCCCCATGACAGCTGTTGGAGATTCCTGCTAACTAGCAGTCGCAGTCTTGCCTGGGCAGAAATGCGGATGATCCTGGCGTACATGCTGTGGCACTTCGATCTAGAGCTCCATCCAGCCAGCAAAGATTGGATAGAAAAGCAGAAAGTGTTCATGCTATGGCAGAAACCAGATCTGATGGTAAAGATGTTGCCAAGGTCACTGATGAATGCACAGCTTGATCCTTCTGCGTCTGGATGTAATCTTTCGGAAGATTAACCGATGGCGACTGAGAGCGTTACAATCTGTACGAGTCTAGAAAGCAAGATTGTATTGCGAATTTTCCTATTGTCTAACACAATCAATGGTTGTCTTCGTGTTTGCAAAGATCAGCCATGATTTTGGCGGAAGGCCTCTTCCGTCGCCTGTGTCCACAAAACCAAGTCCCTCTCCCGAAGCCAAGCACTTCTATAGTTTGACTGAACTTCAATCGTTGCTTTCTGACCCGTATCGACTTGAAGGCCCACATCTTCTAAGCAGTTACATGGTCATCCGAAGCGAATGAGCTGGGTTTGAATATGGCCATTTCAGTCTACTGGAGTACAAGTCCGGGGGTTTGCTGCCCCCGTCGCTTCTGACCGAGTTTGCTCATATCGCAAGACAGTATGTTAGAGATTACGGCAGAAAGCAACAGCAGCACCAGCACCAGCAGCAACAAGAAGAATCAGAACCGTGTGAACTGGGCTCGTCGAACATTGGACCTACCTCGGTTGCAGAGGTATACCACATTCTTGGATGATATTTTATACTTGGTTTGTTTCTTTTCTACTAATCTTAAGTAGGTTTCCGAGGAGTTGGGTCAAGCGGACAGCCCCAGCAATAATAGTGATATCGAATTGCAGCATGAAGCCACGGAGGCCTGGGAACCGAGCGACTATCTACAATATCCTGTAACGGCGGACACCACTGTGCATGGCAGCTTGCTCGAGGATTTGATCGCCGTATTGCATTGCTCACCTCCGGCAAAAATCATACAGCGTGTGCTTCCTAAGCCACGACTGTGCGTGCCAGATCCAGGAAACTGTTTCTGTAAACTGCCTGTTTGGAAGTTGTGGCGACCGGACATGTTTGCTCATCGGCTGATTATTGCCGCTCGTCGAAGCACCCAGTACACACGAACGACATCCTGGTCTCCAGAATAGGTCTTACATCTTCGGAGACAGAACTATGTCCGAAGGGAAAAGGGAAAAGGAAGATGACGACGGCAATGATGGAGTCATTGCGCTAATTCGCCTTGCAGTGGAAGATCAGGGAACGCTATCATCTACTACAGAGGGGGATATACAGGGAGGTATTCGCGATCCAACAAGGGTGAGTTCTACCGTGTTTGGCAACATTGCGATGGGAACCGAGAGACAATGGTGGTAGAAGCGTCAGAGTCGGAGGAAGAATCTGCGTTTATTCGAGGGCCTGGTCAACGGCAGGTCCTCACTCTATAAACGGATCTGCACAAGATTATTATACAAGAGCAGGAGAAGCAGCGATCCCGAAATACACAACATATGTGGCCTCGGGACCAACTAAACCGTTTTCTGGTATTTTATGATGGTTACTGGTTACCAAGCTTGACTGATCTTGGCGGTACCCTCGAGTCACGATAAAGCCTACGAATCCAATCATAAGTATTTTCATCGTCCGCCTGAGTCACAAGAGAACTCCTGTCAACGTCATCTTGTACGGTACGGAATAAACCTGCAAGGCCGTTACGATTCATGCGTTCAGCAAAGTCCTCATTCAGCTCGAGTATTCTCAGCCGGAGCCTCAACGTTTCATGGGCGAAGGATATCAGTTTTTTGCGCTATGAGAAGACGTACACCACCGCAGTCGATCTCTCTGCGAAGAATCAAATTCATTGGCCCCTTTTCCCGGAGAGTTACTGCTCCGAATTTCTGAAAATGGTAGCTAGACCATGGCCAAAGTTACTGATAAATTGCCCGGAGAAAGGTATCTAGGTAGTCGTTAAGCTTCCATAGCAGTTGGTAGCCGGCGTACAACCCTCGAAAGACCTAGTGATGGTGAACATGCTATTTTGAGACGATCTGTGGACATGACCTAGATGGAGTAAGAGGCTTGAACTTAGTGCGATTAAAAGAGCATTGCCTAATTATATCAGGACCCAATCAGTAGTACTTGAGATAAATGGTCGCAAAGTTTCGTTCTCGTACTCACATCACAGACAACAAAATACGCACTGCAAATGCCGATCTCGACTGCGGGTCCTGAAGATCCTTTAGAGTTCCACCGGGCTTGCAGTTCAGCGAATCAGAGAGCAAGTTCGTGTTCGTATAACCTTCAGAAACAACGGCACGCTCGACTCAACCTCCCTGACCAGATTCCAGAACACCCAGATAAGGAAAGAAATCCAATGCAAATCCCGCCCTGAAAACCGAATTTCAAAGTCTGCTCCTAGCAGATCACGTCGGTGCCGGAAGTTTGATCTCAGCCACATGGACGATTAAAAGGAGGCGTGCAGCCAAAAGTACCACTTTGACCGACTCTGATTTCCTCACTCTTATACACTCATCTGCGTTTAGCCACCATGGCTACCAATGATAATCTGGAGGTGTTCGAGCTACCGGCAGAACCCGTGATGCTCCCTCCGTCTTACCCCGCCGCGGCCATTGGCAAAAGCGGCGTCAATATGAACGGTACGGTCTATAAGGCTCATAACGGGGTATCTGAAGGCGGCTAATGTAATATCTGCAGATGAGGGCCGCGTGAGTATCGACTGGGACTCCAGGTTCGTGCGACGATTCTCCAAGCTGTACAGTCGTCCGTTTCTAGGACGACCTACGACACCCCCGCCAGGTTACTCCGAGCTAGCCCCGCAATCAGCCGACGATACAGTACAGATCTCTGGAGCGCCACCGGCATATCCCGAGTCTCTCGTCGAAATTGAAAAGAGCTGGAAGGTCAAGCTGAATATCGTTATCCAAGTCGTCGGGAGCCGAGGCGACGTGCAACCGTTCATTGCCCTTGGAAACGAACTCCAGCGATATGGACACCGTGTGCGACTAGCTACGCACGATGTGTTTGAAAGTTTCGTCAGGGCCTCTGGGCTGGAATTCTACCCGATTGGGGGCGATCCAGCCGACCTTATGGCGTACATGGTCAAGAATCCCGGCCTGATTCCAAGTATGGAGAGCCTACAGGCAGGCGATATCCAGCGCAAACGCATCATGGTCCGTGAGATGTTGCACGGGTGCTGGCGATCCTGCATTGATCCTGATATGCATACTCAAGTGCCTTTTGTGGCTGATGCGATTATCGCTAACCCGCCGAGCTTTGCTCACATCCATTGTGCGCAGGCGTTGAGCATCCCGGTGCATTTAATGTTCACCATGCCGTGGAGCAGCACGAAAGCTTTTCCACACCCACTGGCAAATATGAGCGGTGGCAATGCAGACGAAAGTTTGAAGAACTATGTTTCTTACGGCGTAGTGGATTGGCTTACATGGCAAGGGTAGGAAACCAACAATACATTATGTCAAGAGCAGTGTTAACCAATCACTTCCAGACTGGGCGACGTGATCAACGAATGGCGACGAAAAGACCTCGACTTGGAAGATGTGGCTACATTTGAAGGCCCTCATCTTGCAGAAATACTAAAGATCCCATTTACATACTGTTGGTCCCCAGCGCTTGTTCCCAAGCCTCTGGATTGGCCATCTTATATCGGTGGGTTGTGAACAGATTGGTTTGTGTTGTCTTAACTTGAAACTAACAGGACCCTTCAATAGATGTCTGCGGTTTTTTCTTTCGTGATACCCCGAAATACGACCCTCCAGCTGACCTAAAAGCCTTCCTCGCCTCTGGCCCTCCACCGGTATATATTGGATTCGGCAGTATCGTACTGGAAGACCCGGAACGGATCACCACCACTATTATCAACGCTGTAAACGCAGTCGGCGCGCGGGCGATTGTTTCCAAAGGATGGTCCAACTTGGGCGGCGCACACCACAATAACATCTACTACATTGGGGACTGCCCCCATGAATGGCTGTTCAACTATGTGGCGGCTGTCGTGCATCACGGAGGGGCAGGTACCACGGCTTGCGGATTGCGCTATTCCAGGCCAACACTTATTGTCCCCTTCTTTGGAGAGTCAGTACTTTGTCTATATTACTATCACGTCGCAAACTAACAGTTCTTAAATAGCCAGCCATTCTGGGGCGCCATGGTCGCTGCAGCCGGTGCTGGACCTGCCCCTATCCCACATAAGCAGCTTACTGTCGATGCGCTGGCCGCTGGCATTCGGTATTGTCTCAGTGAGCAAGCAGCGGCAGCAGCCTCGACCATTGCGCACAAGATGAGCTCAGAGTCAGGCGTCCACACCGCAGTCGCGTCATTCCATCGGAACCTTCCCCTCGACCGTGTGCAGTGCGATCTATACCCATCCCAGCCTGCCGTGTGGTCCGTATCCGTACCCAAGAGTCGACAAAAGCTCAAGCTTTCAAAGTTCGCCGCAGAGGCTTTAGTTGCGGACGGGTTGATCGACCAGAAGAATCTCACCGTGTACGTTGAATGACCCTCTACGTTTCTCCCTTGTTGCTCTCAGCTACTGACGGACTTCTAGACATCCCATTAAACCCTTACTGATCGAAAACCGTCGATGGGATCCCATCACGGGCGGAGCGTCTGCCGTAATGCACACCACCACCGATCTCACTGGTTCACTTTTGGGGACATTTTACAAGCCTGTCCAGGAGTATCAAGATTACCACAGGCGTCGTAAGGACCAGCGTTCGAGCAGTATGTCTATCCAGACCTCCCACATGCCCACAAGCAGCTCATCTGTCGGGTCCACGTCGACGAATATCGTGCAGGCAAAGGTGGCCGCGGGTGCTGGTGCTGAGAGTAGCAACACTGAGCCGCCATCCGATCAAGGCGGAGGAAAGCTTTTCGCGAGAATGGCCGGTGCCTCCGCAAAGAGCCTGGGCAGTTTTGTCCCCACCGCTCTCAAGGGCATGACCGTTGACATCCCACTTGCGCTGACAGAAGGACTGCGCAACATCCCGAGATTCCACGGCGAGGAGCCCCGGGATCACGGTCCGGTTACAGACATCAAGAGCGGCTTTGCCGTCGCGGGAAAGGGGTTCGTGTGGGGTATGACGGAGGCAGTGAGCGACATAGTCGTCAAGCCATACCAAGGGATGCAGCAGGATGGAGCCAAAGGTGCAGTTAAAGGAGTCGGCAAGGGCATGTCGAATATGGTGTCAAAAGCTGGTTGCGCCATGTTTGGGGTCTTGATATACCCGAGCGCGGGTTTAGCGAAGAGCTTGCACACGTCGATTCATTCAAGGACGAGGAAGTTAATTGTCAAGGCCCGCTGTGGTGAAGGTGCATGGATGCTGGAGAGCGGCCAATTCACGGACATGGACAGGGATCAGGTCGTTACCGGGTTTCGAGGAATATCGAAGGGTAAGAAGAGGGGGTGAATTGTCTGCAGGAGGAGTCATGGAGTTTCGGTAGTCTTGCACATTCATCGAGCACGAATAATAGTAACCTTCCTTTTCTCCCCAAGCTACCGCAACTAACCTTTCTTTGCTTTCTGCTTTCTCTAAGGAGATTCGTATGTAACATTCGGCCTGTTCCTGGGCATTTGGAGATGTTGTCACTACAAGGTGGCTCTCGACATTGTTGCGCTACAGAGGTAATGAAGACTTGGAGAAGATGCCGAATGGAGTATTAAACTATATACATACAGCAATAGCCCTGGAGCAGGCCTATCATACCGGAATTTCAAACGCAGTTCTCCCCCTTCTCTGCAACAGCACTATCGGTTGTTTTCGCCTCCATCGATCCCGCAACCCTCCTGGTCTCGCGAAAGACTATATACCCTGCCGCACCAGCCACAACACAGGCCAAGGCAACGAATAAGCCCGTCGTCCAACTGGGCCGGTTGAATCTGTTCATCCCCCACATGCAGCCAGCCAGACATCCCTGGAGTATAGTATTCCACATGTTGCACCAGACCACAAAATCCATCTTCCACGTCGCCGTCGCCGGTGCACGGGCCCCATTTATCGAGATGTCAAGAGCCTCTGTAGTAGCAGGTTTGATTTGCTCGCAACCACAATCCCCATCACAGCCAAAACATGACGCAACGATCGGTAAGCGATACCACGCTTGATGAATGCTTGCCAAGCGCGCGATGCCAGCGAGGCTCTTCTCCCGGTCCCTCCCCGACATCCGCCAGCAGCACCACCAGTACAGGTCCCGGAACCGCCACGGCGCAAGTCCGAATCCCGTCACGCAAAATAGCCCGTTCAGGATCTGGGAGGTGATCTCGATCCAGATCCGGCGGGGGGAGTATCGATCGTTGCAGGACGGGTGGCACATGGCTGGGGCGGCATTGCAGATTAGCAGGAATAGCATCCCGCCCCAGGCGACTATGTTCAGTCCGTAGATGGTGATGAAGAACCCTTTCGGGGTCGTTATCCAGCGCCACGTCTGACTAAGCCAAGCTCTCTGATCCATTGCGGTTGGGACATGTCCGGGGGAAGTGTTGCCTGTACGGAGCTATCCCATCAACTAGTGTCAGTTCGCTTCATAAAGAGTTTTAGGTAGATGTAGACATTAAGGATGCTGCTTACCTTGACATGTATTTCAATTTCCCTGTCCTCTAGGGCTGGAGACATGTCTAGTGCTCCACAGTCAGCCCTACTAAGCGGGTCGCATTGTGCCATGATCTTTTGTAGAATTCGAATGAGGCTCGGGAGGGATTGTCGCAAGATAAGGAGCGGGACTTGTATCAAGTTGTGTATAATGTCGTGGAAAGGACTTGAGAGGGAGTGAGCCTGAAGGGCGATTCTATACCCCTGTTGACCCTGCTTCTGGTTCTGGAACGCTAGTAAGAACTCTGCCGCGGGTCCACCCAACGCCACCGTCTGGTACGAATAAGAAGATTGCCCCATGGACATACCTGGAGAGGCATTGAAGAGCAGTCTACCAATCAAAACATAGAGAAGACATCTTTAGCTCTCTGGTTCAATTAGTGGTTTTTCTTATACGATTTATACGATAACGAACCGATAAGAGATAAGGCTATCATGGTTGGAGAGTTGTTGAGATTTTCAATCCCAAATACTGAACAGGAGACTATCTGTTATGAAGATTGAATCCTTGCGGGGTTAAATCCGTTTCGGGTTCGATATGCTCCTCTCACCAATCAATTTCTCCCCGGCGCATTTCGATGCTCACAGAGAGACAGGAGAAACAATGGGAGCGGACGCCAGTTACAAATCCGCTGCTTGAGCATACTACCCGTCCGAGGTAGCAGCCATTATATCACGGTCCTTTTTGCCCTTTAATAGTTTTGCTCAACTATACCAGCTGTTGCGCCATCGGACTTAGTTTTTCATGCCCTTTGTGGGTGGAGGCTTCTGTAGGTTGGGTATATCGGCTGTGGACCTCTTGACATACGCCAGGTTGGGGTAGGTCCTTGATGTACGGAGTACATATTTGCATTCTTTCATGCGCCTATTGCCCATGTCTATTTACAGATAGCTCTGCGGAGATCCATTGAGCATGATGCTTCAGCAGGTTGGTCGCCTTTTGCAGATCAGACCTTTGCTTGCCTCGATTGCAGTTGCGCTTTTGCCGGATCCTCGTCAGGTGGGGCTCCAAAGGCTGTTCAAACTAAGCTCAAGGCAGCCCGCCCCACTTGCAAAGTACGAATACGGGCGGGTCTGTTACCAGAATTTATCAATTGTAACATTCCCGACCTGGTGCCGGAAAGACTCCCCAGTCGGGTTGTCTTGCTCAGCCCTCGGTCTAGCCCCGCGTGTATTTGAGAAATGCGAAGATACTGATGACATCAAGAACCTCATCTCATCCATGGCAATGGTAAAACGCAACTGATAGTTTGGTACAGCCCCTATTGGCACCGCCCTGTTTCCTGGAATATGGCAATCTTCTGTTTTCCGGTTTGTTGATCTTTTGTGCAACGCAATACTGAGTCTTCCTCGCCCAGGGTCTTTGGTTGGAGACTATGCTACGAGCAATGGTGGCAAGGGAGCCACTGAGTCGTATATCTCTCGCTGAAGATACGAGGGCCTGGCACAGAAGGTCGATATTAATGTTCTTGCCTTCGTGAGGGCGCTACTCTAAGGTGGCTGCTAGGTGGATTAGAAGTGGCGTTATTGTCGTAGGCTTGTTTGCTTTGCTTGGATCTGGGATGGATATTGTAACCTGAATTGGGGTGATATCCGGGTGGTATTATCGATTACAGTAGTGGCGGCAGATTCTCTGTCCGGACGTCACGGGCACGCCAGGTATCCAATTTGGCCAAGCAAAAAGAGGTAGACTATATATCGGTGAAGATAGTACATAAGCGGAGAGTACATAGATGTCTGGTGCTCTCGTGACAATGAACAATTCTAAAAAGGCAATCTGGAAAATAAACTGCCAAATGGAATATTAACATTGTGCCTCGCTTCAACTGCTTCTGAACCCAGGACAGCCAAGACCTAATTAGAGGATCCGGTGTAGTGCAAACCCCTACACGCAGCCTAGCCCAGCCCCGTACGGCAAAGCTGTTGTCGAGTGGCGACCTTTCCAGCTGGCTGGAATGCCCTACTTGGGTATGCGGTCTCTATACTCTTGGACCTTCAGGGGATTCAAGGCAACATTTCCCAGGGCTATAAGAAATAGCAGGTCGTCGCCTTAACGTAGTAGTCATGATCCAAATTGGTGAAAGACCGTCAATTCCGTGCTTGTGCTACCTCCTCACTTGGACACACTACCCCAACCATCGTCGTCAACATCTTGTTTGAGGGTGATCGTACGCCTTGGGCTGTTTCAGGATATTCTCAGACTAGCCAGTTTTGCAATCGTGCCACGACATCCGCAGCTAGCTGCTCGTAGTATCTTCCAAGAGGGAGGAACATGGACTGATGGGCGGTGATTTCATCCATCCCTTCCATGGAGAGTGGAACCCAGAGCTGCTTTTTGCAGGCTTCATTCGAAACCAGACAGAAGTGTCGCCCCCCTGATCTCGAACCAGAGCATGAACCACCGCGACTGCTACCACGTTGATCTGAATCGCACGAGCTTGCCGGAGGAGAAATACCGTCCATCTCTGTGGGAGAGGGCACTGGATCTACCGCCGAGTGAAATGAGTTGCCGTCCGTTCCCTTCTTTCGCTGTCCAGGTATCATCGATGTAGAATGCCGACTCCCTACGAGATTCTCATGTAGTTCCGTCGTCTCGCAACAGGTAAGCCGTTTCTCATTCCACTGTCTCTTTTCTCTGTCGATGTCACTGTCGATGTCACTCTCCAGCTTTTTCTTCACAGGGTAGGCAGTCGTGTAATAGTTGACGAACCGGAACCGCCCGCCACTCGAACTCGAACCAGTTAATCCGTCAACCTTGGCCAAACGACAGAGTCTCTTGTGTCGTCTTAAGAGACCGAAATAATCGTTCAGACATCCAGCATGGTCATAGTATGAGAACACGTACTGTAGCGCCGAACGGGATAAATGATGTGAATTCTTCTCCAAGAAATGGCGCGCTCCATCCCAACCTTTCCACCGCGGCTTGTTCACGTCGTTTGTCAAGACCGGGTTGAATGTTGCGTCCGGATTCGCGACGATGTTGCGTATAGCATCTTCTTGATCTTTGCCTTCATTGTTTGTATCTGCTTTGCGATGAAATAACCTGCCAATTCCCGTTCCAACAACGCGTGGATGAAGTCCAAGGAATGGTGCATCGAACGCTACCAGGCCAGCAATGTTATGCCTCAGGTTCATGCCTTCAATCTGACTAGAGGCAGTGCGAGATGTCACGAGGGCAACCTCTGCAGCGATAAGACCCCCTAGACTGTGGCCAAGCAGTATGACATCCAAGTCGGATGCCTCGTGCGGAGATAACCTGAAAAGACGCTATGAGGGAAACAAAATACGGGAGATAGTTCTGCTGGAAGGTAGGAAATTACTTACCACTGGCTGATACTATCGCGAGCGTCCTGCAAAGGTCCCCTGGTCTTGTAGCGTGGATATACTTTCGAGTACACAACATGGGTCTGTGCCATCGAGACAGTCAGAAGGTCATGGACCTTCCTAGGAAACTGATAAAAGCTGTCCTCTGACCCCAAGAAGCCATGGATGTAAATCAGGAGTAGCCTGCGCTTTCCTGCCCGCTTGGGGAGTTCACAGCGATCAGCGTCGGCGGACCGCGAGAGATATCTCTCAGAGAAATAATTTGAGGGTTCGTAAGTCGACATCGGGTCATGGATGCTAGATGATTGCTGGGAGTCAAGTCAATGAGATCCTGCGACCTACCTTCCCGGGGTCTTTAAGGATATGTGTCCCACATATGAGATTTCAGGTTTCCCACCGGCACCACTAAGAATTTGATCGTATTCGTATGTGAGGCCCACCCGGACCGAACACTCAGGGTCGAAGGCGAAGCAAGACAAACAGTGCTTTCCCATTAAGACTGGTATCTGATACAATAAAGTCGAGTCCCCTTTTTCTGTGGTACTAACCGAGGTGGTTATCCGGGGCGGCTACTGTCTCAGTCCTAACCTTCGCTGCGAAGACTGGCCATCTTGGCTAATTTCAAAGCTGTTTCATGTCTCTGGTCAATATGAGCTCTGGGGACGGGCAGTCATGTTCGGTTTTTTGGGG
>JAAAPX010000297.1:0-14208 GCA_012656285.1 Aspergillus fumigatiaffinis | reverse complement strand
GGATGAGGGGGGTAGAAGAGGGGCTACTCCAGTGAGCATCATCTTCAATCATTGAAGGGTTGGAGAAGACAAGACATACCACTTGTTGCACTTGGTGATGGTAGAGGTGATCAGGGGCCGGGAGATGGAGTAGGTCACGCCGTCGGAGACGGTGATGGAGGGGACCTGCAGATGAGGGATTAGCAAGTTTCACTTTATGATCCTTTCGCTTATATATAACAAAGACATACAGCGCTGGAGGAAGCCTCGGGAATGGAGGTGGCCTTGGGGCAGTAGGTGCTGTACTCGGTGACCACGACGGTGCTGTATTCCTCGTCGGCAACGGCGTTGGAGGCGACGGCGCCCACGGCGAGGGTAGCCAGAATAGTAGCGAAGAAACGCATTTTGATGATTTTATTGAGATTGGTTTGATTGACGGAAAAAGAGCGACTAGGATTTAAATCCACGCAGATTTCTGTAAAAGAATGTACTCGGTATAACACCGGGGTAGTTGGAGAGAGCGAGTGAAGCAGTGAAGCAGTTGGCGGAGAAAAGAGAAAAAAGAAGAAAAGGAAGTCTGGAGGGAGGATGGACGGGTCCTGAAGTATTCAGGCTAGAATTAACCTAGGAAATCAGGCCCAGGATCTAGTTCAGACTCAGGAGATTAAACATCTAAAATTACTCAATAAGGAGTGCAGGAGACGAAGCCACTCTTGCAGTCTAGTACAGACAGAGTTAATGTGGTGGACGGCCCTAATGTTAGTCTGAGAGACTAGTCTCGTGTCCAGTGCGTGGATTTATCGTCTGTGGAAGAGTTGTAACAAGAGTAGACAAATGAAACAGTAGATGTACGCACTTTTCTCTATGCAATCCGATCTCCACGTTTTTGGACCTGAAATACCCCTGAACCAGTCAAATGATCCCTCAATCGTGCCGCTTTTCGCATGCCTGTTTGAGCAGTAGAGAATCCATCTCTGGGGTTCAGAAGGAGCCGAGACTCTTTAGTCTAATAGTCCTGGCTTTGAGTCCTGACTTTTCAGTCTTGACTCTCAAGAGACATCTGCGACTCATACTCTGTAAATAGATACCCCGTCGATCATGGTTCCTACTGTTCCAACCTCCTGCTGCCACCCTGAGAATCATTTCCCCAAAGAGCGGTCTACTCCTTTCCTCGCCTATGCTTGACACTCTCAAGCTCGCTCGGATCTCAAGAAATCAGAGCTTTTATGATTTCCAATTTCAACTGCAGCTTATTGAAGTTAAAGTACTTGCTCCTTACAGAGCCATGTAGTACTCGGTACAGGTAAGGTGCTTTCTTCCTGCCTCATATTTTCGTGTTGCATGTTGTATAGTTTCACTAGATCGAAGTCTCACCCTCGCACAAACCTCGTCTCTTTCGTGTCATCTTCCACACTACACATACTCTGGGATCATACAGGACCTGTTGGGGAAGACAATTGAATTCGTTCATTCTATCTCGATATGACAGTACACGTAGGCCTCGAAAACACAACATAAATGTCCAACTCATCGAGTCATCCCAGCTTTGCACACAGATCCAATCAGACGGTTCATTGCCCCTCATGGATGGTGAATGGGCGCGGGACATATCAGCATCGCCCGGGAAAAGCCAGCCAGAAGCCGTCCCTTCCACGAGAACTGAAAAAGCCGTAGACGCCATCTCTTCATCTTGGATTTAGTTGTGTGATGAAGAGAAAAAGAGGGGAAAAGAGAAGAAAGGTGACGAGGATGCCGACGGAGATAAAAACAGTAAGGTGCCGTAAGCGAGTGCTCGGAGTGGAACATCCTCTTCCGCCCCATCAGCCAATCGGGGTGTCTCTTCCCAGAATGGACTAGCGGCTGACAGCTTTCCGCGGGCAACGGAGCCGCCCGTATCAAGAACAACCGTTGTCCGATGGATCAAGAGATAACCATCGGCGTACCATTGCTATATCACCCGTTTTTCCCTTCATTTTCTTTCGTGGACTCTTTAATATTGTCTGCCACCGATTCAAACGGACGATAGGCTGAATCCTGCCCAATAATGTCTCTGAGTCGTTGCGGACGACAGGCCTCGCGCCTCATCCCGCGGTCTGGAAGCTCTTCCAGAGCTATCACTGCTATCACCACCGCCCGCCGTCCGGGCGTCCAGCTTCAGACTCCCACTGCTGCATCCAGGAATGTGCAATGGCGGAGCGTATCCTCATCCAGCCGTGATGGCCAGCAACATGTGCGCTCTATCTCCCTCGCTTGTTCCCAGGACAATGTGCTGATGTCATATCCGTGCAGTTGCTCTCCGCATCCCTCGAGGAGGAAGATCCCACTGTCTACAACATTCTGCAAAAGGTGCATTGACCTTCCCGGGCGTCAATTGGATAGATTCACTCATACTGGTGCAGGAGAAAAAACGCCAAAAGCATTTCATCAATCTCATCCCCTCTGAGAACTTTACGTCACAAGCCGTTCTCGATGCGCTGGGGAGTGTGATGCAAAGTCAGTCCGCTGCTGTCGGTTCCACAAGGATGAAACTAACTGGCCCCAGACAAATATTCTGAAGGATACCCCGGTGCGAGATACTATGGAGGAAACGAGTTCATCGACGAGTCCGAGAGACTCTGCCAGCAGCGTGCCCTCGAGACCTTTAGATTGGACCCCGAGGAATGGGGTGTTAACGTACAGCGTAAGTCTCTAGTAAATACTTTAGATATGGCTTTCTAACTCCTACAGCTCTCTCCGGATCACCGGCAAACCTTTATGCCATCTCCGCCGTCCTCAACACACACGATCGTCTGATTGGCCTGGATCTGCCCCATGGCGGTCACCTGTCGCACGGTTACCAAACCCCAACCAAGAAGATTTCCTTCATCTCGAAGTACTTCGAGACCCTGCCTTACCGCCTGGATGAATCCACTGGCCTCATTGATTACGACGGGGCGGAGAAGCTGGCTCTGCTGTACCGACCCAAGCTGATCATCGCCGGCACTTCGGCCTACAGCCGGCTTATCAATTACCCCCGCATGCGCCAGATCGCTGACGCTGCTGGTGCATACCTTTTGAGCGATATGGCCCACATCTCGGGCTTAGTAGCCGCCGGTGTGCTGCCCTCGCCATTCCCTCAATCTGACATTGTGACAACCACAACCCACAAGTCTCTGCGCGGTCCTCGCGGTGCCATGATCTTCTACCGCAAGGGCGTCCGCCGCACGGACAAGAAGGGCAACAAGGAGATGTACGATCTCGAGAACCTCATCAACGCGTCGGTTTTCCCTGGTCACCAGGGTGGTCCTCACAACCACACCATCACCGCGCTGTCCGTTGCCTTGAAGCAGGCTCAAACGCCTGAATTCAAGGCCTACCAGGAGACCGTTTTGGCCAATGCCAAGGCGCTATCGGATAGACTGGGTGGCCCAATCAACAATGGCGGTCTCGGCTACAACATCGTGTCGGGCGGCACCGACAACCACCTGGTCCTTGTCGACCTGAAGAATCGCGGAGTCGACGGTGCCCGTGTCGAACGTGTCCTCGAGCTCTGTGGCGTTGCCAGCAACAAGAACACCGTCCCTGGCGACCAGTCCGCCCTGAAGCCCGGCGGTCTGCGGTTGGGAACTCCTGCCATGACCACTCGTGGCTTCCAGCCTGAAGACTTCCGTCGTGTCGCTGACATTGTCGACCGGGCCGTGATCATCACCCAGAAACTGGACAAGGCTGCCAAGGAGAGTGCTGCAGCCAAGGGTGTCAAGAACCCCAACACAGTCAAGGCCTTCCTCGACTATGTTGGTGAGGGCGACGAGATCTCCGAGATTGTGCTCCTGAGAAAGGAGGTGGAAGACTGGGTGGGCACCTTCAGCCTTCCTTGGGATGATTAAAAGTATGCATTGCCGCTATTTAATGAGATGATGTTTTGAGGGCTTCTTTTGGCGGGTTAGCTGTTCAACATGACCGATGTCTGCTTATGATGCATGCATGTATGTATATACATTCAACACAATATCAATCTGTGATGGGAATTGTTTTATTCCTTTTTGTCTATAATGTTGCTGTACTGGCGGTGTGATTCTATTATCAGCAGGTGGAATGTGTCTAATATCTGCGCCCTATCAACAACATTCTGTCATCCCCGCATCCGATAGGTCGGCGTAACTTCTCCGCATTAAGTTGGAGAATGCGAGTGAGGCTGTTTATTTGTATGTAAACCACCACACTGTCATTTCAAATACAAGATCAAAGTGTTTTCATCTTCTCAGAAATAGACAACGTCGGCATTGCAATACTGACCTACTTTCTTCAACTGAATAAAAACCTACAAGAGCAGACATGCACATCAGCCAGGTAGGCGGACTCCACCCCTTGCAAAGAAAAGCAAACTCATATCTCAATCCAGCTCTACACATACCCCATCAAGTCCATCCGCGGTGTCTCTCTATCAGAAGCAACTCTCACCCGGACAGGATTCCAATATGACAGGCGCTTCATGCTCCTCAAGGTCATCCCCGGGCAGAATGGCGCATCCACGCTCAAGAACATGCACGTCCCCCATTTCCCCGAAATGGCTCTCTTTACAACGGACATCATCTACCCAGACGAAAAGAACGACGTACCGGGCCGGATCATCGTGACGTACCATCCACCAGCGGACAATCATCGCAGTAAGAAAGGCAACCCCACGAAAACGCTCGAGATCCCCTTGCAACCCGATATACGAGGCCTGCGAAAATTAAGCATCGAGATGCACCAGAGCCCAACGACGGGGTACGACATGGGCGATCCGTACAACGCGTGGTTCAGCGAGCGGTTCGGGTACGGCGTCGTACTAGCCTACCTGGGCCCGCATTCGCGGCGGGTCCTGGGGAGTTTCTCGCCGGGGAAAAGCCCCGCTCACGCGGTGGATAAGCCGGTGGTTTCGACACGCTCGTTGGTTGGGCTGGCGGTGTTGACGCTCGTGCTGAATGGTGTGCGTGTTTCGGCTGGAACTTCGGGGCCGCTGCAGCTCACAAGGGACGAGCTGCTGAGGCATTGGCCGGGTGTTGCGGCGACGGTTGTCGCGGGGTTGCTGTCGTGGGTATTATTGCGATGTTTATCGACAGCCAAAGAGGACGAGTCGATTACGTTTGCGGATACGGCGCCGTATCTGCTTACGTCTGATACGTCGGTGGATGAGCTATCTGCGCGCTTCGCGGGGGACGAGCGCATGGACGTGACCAAGTTCCGGCCGAATATTGTTGTTTCGGGGGCGGCGACGGCTTTCGAAGAGGACTTTTGGGCTGAGTTGAGGGTTGGACAAGGCAGCAATACGGCGAAGTTGTTGCTCACGGCGAATTGTGTACGGTGTCAGAGTATTAACGTTGACTATGCGACTGGAAAGATGGGGACGGGGGAGACGGGGAGTGCTCTGAAGAAGTTGATGAAGGATCGGAGGGTGGATAAGGGGGCTAAGTATAATCCTGTCTTTGGGAGATATGTCTTCTTGGATCCTGGGTCGGACAAGGTGATGGTTCGAGTGGGAGATGAGGTGGACGTCCTAAGGACGATGAAAGAGAGGACGGTTTACGGTCAGTAGTCTACTCCTTATTCCACGTTCAAAGCTGACAGATTTAGATTGGCCGGGTTTGGCGAATTGAACAAGCGTTGGAAGGGTTTCATTCAACTGTCTGTCTGATGGTCGCATATAATCTGATAAGAACCTACATCCTTCAATTACTTGGCTCATGAACATAAGGGCCTCCCCGTTTGAAATTGTTCCTCGCACAGGGTGATCTTGACTAGGTTTGCAGGAAGAGTTCAATAGTGGAGAGCTGCACAAGGCGATACTAATAGGTAGGAGCTATCTTCGACCGGCGAATTTCTTCACAAACGCGCCTCTCTTGTCCTTCGGCTGCCACCAGTCTTCGATATCATGCATACAGATCAAGAGCAGCTGGGCCTGGTCGATAAATTTCTGGCACGACTGGATATTATGCATCTGGCCACAGAGCTTGTCCAATCCATCATACAGCGCCTCGAATCTCCTGTGCAAATGCTCCAGTCGGTTCAGATCCCCTCCCAACTCGGTACATCCACTCCCGGTGATGCTCTCCCCGTCCTCCTGCGACGGCCAGCGCGCATAGTAAACCTGCCACAGATCATGCTTCACCCGGCTGGCATAATCCCGATATCCAACACGCACTGCACGGTCCAGCCGTGTGTGCGAGGCGTTCTTCTGGTTCGCGCCCTGCGCTTGCTCCTTGCCATTGCGCTTCTTCTTCCGCCAGCCGGAGACGTACTTCTGAGGAAGCGCCCATGTGGACCTCTCCTGCTTCAGCGCAGGGATGACATCGATCTCCTCCGACGCATTGAGCTTGCATTTCCAGAGCTCGTTTAGCACAGCTGGCGAGATATACGATCGGATAGCAGTGGTTTCTTCTCCGAAGCTGCTAAGGATCTTTGCGAAGAAGTTGGCGGCCTCGTACAGTGTATCGACTAGCCGGCTCGAGGCGGGCCGGAAGGGGATGCATGATTCCACCGGTGTTATGACAGGCGATGGAGACCTGTATACGAGATGGAAGCCGCTCGCTTGGAGTTCCGGGTCTGGTTCTCGATGGGAGTACAACGTCTCATGGCTTTGGGTTTGCGGGGTGTTGGGCATGAGACAGCGCGGGTGCGATTGCATGTTGACGTTATGCGATTCTAGAGAGACAGATAAAATGATTGATGTCAAGACTTTTGTATCATTTATATGTACAGCGACTTGATGCCATCCAGTGATGCCAAGACCAATGCACCTCGTCGTCATCACTCATCAGCCTCATCATGCAAGACCTTCCGTAGAACAATCAACCATCAACAAAGCCTCTGTCTTTCATCCCGTCTCATCTACAATCTCATTCTCTTTCAGCGAAATGACACAGGAGTTCCCCCCTGTCTCCCTCCGCCCTCTAATCAAAGAGGTGGCCGATCTCCTCAAATCCCGGGGGGAAACCATCTCCGTCGCCGAAACAGTATGCTGTCCTCCCTTTCACAATGTCTCAAGTACAAGACAAGACAATGCATCTGATACATCTCATCTGATACTGATACTGATACTGAACAGGCAGCCGGAGGCATCATCTCCGCATGTCTGCTTTCCCGCCCGGGAGCATCCTCAATCTACAAGGGTGGAGTAACAGTACGGCACTCTCCCACTCACCTTATCTGCTCCTCTTTCCAGGATCACTAACAACCCAGCTCTACACCCTGGAATCCCGCATCGCCTTCGCAGGATGGACCCAGTCCCATATCGACAACTACAAAGGTCCCACGCCAGATATCGTCGCTGGGCTCGCGACGCACGTCCGCAATACCCTGCAGTCGACGTATACCGTTGCGGAGAGCGGGACGGCGGGGCCTACGGGTGGTGCGACGCGGAATCGGACGCCGTACGTTCTTCCTTCTCTTCGTCTTGCCAATATCACTTGAGATGTGATGCACATGCTAAACGGATACCGGTAGAGGATACGTCGCGTTGGCGGTGTCAACCCCGCAGGGGACGTTTACTCGCGAGGTGGAAACGGGGTGCGGGACTGACCGGGAGCGGAACATGGTTGTGTTTGCGGAGGAGGCGTTGAAATTGGTGAGGGATGTGATGCTGGGGAAGGCGAGTCTGTAGTCTGTAGTTTGCCATCCAGGGTTAGGAGGTGGTTGTAGCCGTGCTTCAGATTGTTTATGGGCATACTCCTGCGGGGTTACGTCTCTACCTTAGTTACGGTCCCATGGCTACAAGGGCGGTTGTTGAGGTAAGACTGTTCGATATTTGACTACATGCATTATTCATATTCTGTATGTTAGAGCTATACTCCGTATGCTACCTTCTATATGTGCCCAATTCAAATTCCCATGATATGATTATGACATATTACGTAGAGCACAGCCTCAATGACGCAGTGCACAGCCACACCAGATCAGATTATGTGATTTCCATTCGCACACAAGTGCGAATAATAATACATGGCGCACTAGGAAGATATGGATAAATCAATTGGAAGATAGAATAAAGAGCAAATTAAGAGATTTACTGACGAAGAAACGCTCTGACTGGCTGGGACTCAGTCAGCTGCGTCAGTTGGGCTTCTCCATGTTTCTTCAGCAGCTGAGATTGGGAATCATCATTACTTCGTATATTTCTCTTCATCCATTTCACTTATACCAGTCTTCTAGCAGTTTCATCTTATAAACTAGGAATATTGCTGCCTACTACATCTGCATCGAATCTTCCATCCGCCGATTCTCAGGCACCTTGCCGTTCCATTCGTCCTCGACTCAACCGATCAGGCGCCCGCCATATCCCACCTGCGCCTGTCATCCCCACCTTCCAAATTCTATTTTTATTTTTTATTCCTGCGACCGATAACCATCCAAGGATCACAAATTCGACATTGGTGTGGTTGTCTCTTAGGAGATACGACTCCGCGTCGGCGTCAAACGGCGCCATGGACACTGTGGCGTTACGTCGCAAAGACACGACCAAGGGCCCTCCGTTGAGGGTTCTGTCGTTAGGTATGGAACACTCCATCATCTGAATGCGGTTCAAAACTGACCGAAGCAGATGGAGGTGGCGTTCGAGGATACTCGATGCTCATCATTCTCCAGGAACTCATGTACCGCATCTACGTCGAGACTGAAGGCAAACCCCCGCGCCGAGACCAGATCCCCAAACCCTGCGACCACTTCGACCTCATCGCTGGCACCGGCACGGGCGGACTCATCGCCCTCATGCTGGGCCGGCTACGACTCGACCTGGAAACCTGCAAGGAAGTCTACGTGCGCATGACCCGCCGCGTCTTCGAGACCGACAAGACCATTGCCGGCATACCCTACCGCTCGACCTTGTTCAAGGCGTCCAAACTGGAGGAGGCGATCCGGGAATGTGTGCGGGAACATACGGTATTCGAGGCCGAGGGGAACGATCTGCCCAATGCCAGCTCGCGCAGCTCCGTCGCCAGCGCACCCTACAGTCCCGCGTCAATTCCGCAGCGTTCCGTAAGTAGAGGCAGTTTCAGCACGTCTGGCGCTTCGCATCCCTCGACGCCGATCAGTCAGCGACATTCCGCGATCATCAACGGGCTACGTTGGGGGAACCCGGATGCTCTGCTCTACGATAATCGGGAAAATCGGACAAAGACGTAAGTCTACACCCGTCAGGGAAAGCCTATCTAGATCGTACTAACTGATTAGTGCCGTGACGGCGTTGTACAAAGGCACCCCCCGCAACGGATCCGCAGTGCTGCTGCGATCGTACGACTCGCGCAAAGAGCCTCCTCCCGAATTCAACTGCACTATCTGGCAAGCCGGCCGCGCCACCTCGGCGACAGGGCTGGCTTTCAAGCCAATTCAGATCGGACAGCATCTCTTTATCGATGAGGGTGCAGGTACATATAATCCGGCGCCGCAGATCCTGGATGAAGCGGCTGCCAACGAGTGGCCCGGGCGGGAAATCGGAGTGTTTATCAGCGTGGGCACCGGCAAGCGTCCGCCGGGCACGAACAATCGGCAGCATGAGTGGTGGGAAGATTTCTTTGGCGATGCTCTCGGAACATTTGCCGAGGCGCGACGACGACTGATCGCCAAGATCGAGGGGTGCGAGGAGATCCATCAGGAGATGCTTCGCACTCACCTGGCGAGGCGGGGAGTGAACAAGGACAACTACTACCGGCTGAATGTCGAGGTTGGCGTGGGTGAGTTTGGCATGAACGAGTGGAACCGACTGGCCGACATCAGCACCAATACCCGACGCTACCTGTCCAAGCCAGAGGTAAAGAAAAGCATCCTGGATGCCGGGGTCAAGTTTGCAAAGATCGAACGCATGCACCGGCGACTGGCTGCACATGCGGCCGCTGGATATGATCCTTCCACAGAGCCAACCGAAGATACGCCATTCTCGCCTCAGAGCTACACTTCGCAAGGGCCAGTATTTTCCGTTCCGCCGCCCTCCAACCCCATGGCGGTGGAACTGCCCGCTGAGCTACCTGGCGACTTTGCACCGATCATGACACATCAGCCTCCGTCGAGCGGCTTGCGGGTGTCGTCCCCTCCGGCTGAGGATACGCTGCCATCACATCCGACCCCGCAAGATGGCGTCTATCCTTCGTCAGGACGGGTTTCCAGCGGTAGCTTCAGTTATACTCACAGCGACGGGAGTCGGCCCGGCTCGCAGCAACAAATGGCGTCGCCTCGGCTGAGCGTGGAGCAGGTGCAGGAGGGTAACATACCACCTCCAGTGCCGCCAAAGACCCCGATTCCGTATCCTGATAATGCGAACGAGGCGCTCATGCCGATGCCCTTGATGGTGCATCATGGTCGGAGTGGGTCTACTGGGAAGGTCCGGCCGCCATATCCCGTTGATGAGCCTCCTCCAGCGGTAAACAAGCAGCGGAAACCCAGTTATCATGTGCGATGATTAGATTACTTCATGTATAGGATAGTATGACTTGGCTCGTGGCGTTACACCGTTCTTTGTTTATTTTGGGGATTCGCATTGGCCCATGGTTTATGATGTATTTACTACTGGTGGATACCCAAGAGAAGACAAGTAGTTAATGATTGATCTTATTGCATTGCTGTTGGTAATGATGGCTAAGGTGGATGTATGGAGTACGGAGTATAGTCCGTAGCGTAGTTTATGCATTCCCCAGTACTATTTTTATCACACTAGATCCATAGTGCATAAATATCAGAGACAACCATGGATCATGTCTGATCCTTAGATTGGGAATTGGACGATTCTCATCAGCTGTACCAAATTCTCCGAGACAGTGGGAGAGCGCCGTGGTTCGAGATGCAAGTGTACCTTACGGAGTGGTCTTAGTAGTAACTAAACGACTGGTCCAGCCTCTTTTCTTTCCTTGTGTTTCGAGTCTCGCCCACTCATCACTGATCTCATTTCCATCAAGTCTGTGCGATTGGAACCCTTTTCATCATGTTTCATTATTATCTGTTCTTTCTTGTTTCTTGAACCCTTTTCTTTGATAATTGTCATTCTTCTCCCTTGCATCTCTTCCTCGTGGCCTTACCTTATCCTTATCGCCCTCCCGACATTCCTGAAACCACGCGGCCCTCAGCCACCACTGATCCTCCACTTTTGCTAGTCTGATTAATTAATTTGCCGCCGGGGCCTGTTCATCGACTGTCGAAGCGCCTGATAACTGTCAGATTCGCTGGACTCGTGCGAGATCCAACCAGGTTCAATTCTCAGTGGTTAGATTCAGCAATTTGCATTGATTCATGGCCTAACGTCAGACTCTTGCGATTAAACTACGACTACGGTTACGACGACGTCGTCTTGTTCGACAAGATATAGATATACATCCACCGGTTTCTTGGATCTATCGAAACACTGCTGGCAGTGCTATGCCCTGAACGATTCCATGGAAATTTCCCACTCTCTCGTGGCCCATGCCACGACCCTCGCCGTCCGATCCGGCAGTTCGAGTTCCACCAGCGAGCGTCCCGCCGCATACAAAGCCGTCGGCATTGCGCTGGCCGTCTCGTCGGGTGTCTTCATCGGGACCTCGTTCGTGCTGAAGAAGACCGGTCTCCTCAAGGCGAACGTCAAATACAATGAAGAAGCGGGCGAGGGGTACGGATACCTCAAGAACTTCTGGTGGTGGTCGGGGATGATTCTCATGATTGTCGGGGAGATTTGCAATTTCGTTGCGTATGCGTTTGTCGATGCGATTTTGGTGACGCCGCTTGGGGCGCTCTCGGTTGTGATCACCACTATTCTCTCGGCGATTTTCCTGAAAGAGCGGCTCAGTTTCGTCGGCAAGGTCGGCTGTTTCTCGTGTATTATCGGGTCGGTGGTGATTGCGCTCAACGCCCCCGAGCAGTCGTCCGTCAGCGATATCCAGGATATGAAACATTATGTCATTGCGCCGGGGTTCCTGTCGTATGCGGGTGTTGTCATCGTGGGCTGTGCGATTGTTGCGCTCTGGTTGGGGCCGCGGTACGGCAAGAAGACCATGTTCGTTTACATCAGTATCTGCAGTTTGATCGGTGGGTTGAGCGTGGTGGCCACGCAGGGTCTGGGGGCGGCCATTCTTGCGCAGATCAATGGGAAATCCCAGTTCAAGGAGTGGTTTCTCTACGTGTTGCTTGTGTTTGTCGTTGCCACCTTACTCACGGAGATTATCTACCTCAATGTATGTCTTCTGCCTGGGGTTGAAGTGCTCTGCTAACCTGACCACCGCAGAAAGCGTTGAACCTCTTCAATGCCGCCCTAGTCACCCCCACTTACTACGTCTTCTTTACGAGTTCGACCATCGTCTCCTCCGCTGTGTTGTTCCGGGGTTTCAAAGGCACCGGAATGCAGATCGCCACCGTCATCCTTGGATTCTTGCAAATCTGCGCGGGGGTTGTTCTGCTGCAGCTGTCCAAGTCGGCCAAAGACGTGCCCGATGCGGCGATCTTCAAAGGCGATTTGGATCAGATTCGAGAGGTGGCCGCGCAGGAAGAACCCGAGACGGAACCCAAGGCAGACTCGATTCGTGGTGCTGCAGCAATCATCCGGCGGATATCAACAGCACGCCGTCGTACGGAGGAGGAGGAAGCGCGGCGTTATATCCGGGACAGGCACGAAGATTACCTCAAGCCCCCGGCTGAGAACGAGATTGTCGAATGGGACGGTCTGCGGCGACGCAAGACCGTTCTGGGACAGGGTCCGACCATGGCGCGGCCTCGCACGCCTGGCACTCATCCTCATACTCCGTTGAGTGTGTCAGATTCTCCAGACGACCACCCCGATCGCAGACCGAGTACGCGCCAGAGCGACCGTTCTTTCCTGGATGATCTGCGATCGCGAGCCTCGAATCTCATGCATCCAGGGCAATGGCACCAAGTCTATAATCCCCAGGACGGTCACACGGATCCGGTCCATCTGACTGTTTCTCCGGTGCATGGCAACAAAAACTTGGACACGAGCTATCAGGGAGCGGGGATGCGCGAAGTCTCCGGACAGACTGACACATCGCGGTCCATTGCGTGGGCAGACGAGACACCGGACCGTGAGCCCTCCTCGCCGCACACGGCCAAACGGCAGTTTTCTTTCAACACAGTGTTCAACCGAATCAGGTCGAAGAGTGAGAGCGAACCACCCAAGCCGCCGCCTCATTCGCCTCGCAGCATTCTGCGTCGCAGCCACCTGGTTCCTGGTGCCGAGAGGCAAGCCGTGAAGGGAGCCACCGAGGAGGAACGGCTAGGTCTGGTGAAGGGAGACTCGCGAGTTGCTGGCGAAGACTGGGATATGCACGAGAAGCTGGAACGGATCGACTCGTCGTCGAGCGATTCGATCTCGGATGCCCCTGAGCCGTATGGTTCGTCGATGGTCTATGGCGGCGGCCACGGCACGTATGATTATGGCTACGCTGCTCAGACCTCACCGACGGAGATGCAAAGCGGCTGGCAATTACCGTCCACCCGGTCTGTGACCGCGACGGCGGATCCAGGGGCCGTGCAATCCTCGTCTCGACCCCGAGCGAATCCGCTGCCCCCGTTGCCAGATGAGGAGCCCTTCATCGCCGATGAGGACTCGCATATGCGGGTTGAGCTCCGATCGCCTACGAGTCCCGGCGGGACGGACGGCCGAGGCTGGCGACGTCCTTTGTCGGGGCACGGCGACGGCCCTTCCTCGACGAACCGGGGGGCATTTATCTAGTGACGTTTGTATATGGATGATATGTATGATATGATAATGACCATGACTGATGAATAGAGATACACCTGCCCTTGGCCATACTCCCTTGCTCTTCCAATGGATAGATACGCACTGCATAGACTTGTCGTCTATACTCTGATACTCCCAGATATACAACTTACCACGAACAAAGGAAGATAGTATAACCACTGCGGTTAATGCTATTGTATTGCCTTTTGGAAACAACCGTAGACTCATGTCGTCGTAGTCATTGTAAACCAGAACGCCGGGGTATATGCCCAAGACCAACACCAAACACCACCCTCCATAACCAAGCAGACCATAAAGCTAGGAAATCACCGTCGAAACATCCCCATCACACTCCTCTGCCCACCAGACCCCAAGTCCATCGCAAACCGCCCCTCCGAAAGCCTCTTACCCGCCTTGATACTCTCCAACGCCCTGCGCACACATTAGCCCTACACCTGTATACAAAAAGGAAAAAAAAACCAAAGGTTTGGACTCGGGTGTCTGGCAGAGTATCTCCGTTTTCGCTTTATTGCATTTAACTTCGTCATCTTCATCGATAG
>JAAAPX010000296.1:0-14297 GCA_012656285.1 Aspergillus fumigatiaffinis | reverse complement strand
GCAACGGATGGATCATAGCTGGGTACTGCCGCTGGTGGGGGAGGAGGAGGTGGCGGAGGAGGGGCAGCAGGTGCAGAGAGGCTGCCGTTCGGCTCAGGCACCGGGAGAGAGATAACTGGGCTGTCCTGCACTGGGGTCGACGACTTGGAGGGCGATTTGTCATCCATAGCACTCAAAGGTCGTGGTGGCGCCATAGTACCAAACAGAATGCTTGCGAGTTGTTTAGCACTACCACCTCCTGGCCGCTCGTCGTCGTCATCGTCAGACGAGTCGAACTCAGACCCTGCAGCAGACCAGTCATCGTCTGCTTCAGGACGCGCACGAGATTTGCGCTCCAGAGGCGCGGATCCAGTAAAAGCAGGTTTCGAACTCTCCTGCTGTGCGAGACGGTGGAAAGGATTGGTCGAGTGTACATCAGCCTTGGGGGAGGTGACATTGGCTTGCGGCGCGGGTGGAGGAGAGACCACTTGTGTGTCAGCGGCCTGGTGGGTTATCTTGAAGTAGGGATTCTTGGACTCTGTCTCTGGGCTGAAGCTCACAGGTGGAGCCTGAGAGGAAGTGTCTTCGGGACCGGCGGGCTGCTCGGATTCCGGTGCAGAAACCGGAGCAGCAGGAGTCACTGTGGGGAGTAATTGGCTCTGGGTCGGTGTGCTGTCCTGAGGCGTGATGTTCGCTGGTCCTTCGTCATCAGATGAACTCTCCTCATCGAGACCTTCCAATTCTAGTTGAAGCTGCCGCTCTCGTTCCCTGGCCCTCTCGATCTCAGCGCGCTGAGCTGCAAGTGCGGCTTCCTTTTCCTTGGCCAATCGTTCGGCTTCGTCTTTGCGACGCTTCTCCTCTTGCTTCCGGATCTTGCCTTGCCTGACTTGCTCCTCCAGTGCACGGAGACGAGCTTCTTGTGCCTCTTTCTCCTTGAGGAGTTGCTCCTCACGCTTCTGAACTTCCATCCTACAGGAAAGTGAGAGCATCGTTAGCCAAATGTACCTCAAAGCGGCACTGGTAGGGGGGTGGGCCTTACTCGAGGCGATTTGTCTCCTCTTCTTGTGCCTGCTGCTCCTCTCTGATAGCCTGTTCCGCAGCGACGGTTTCTTCTGCGGCCTTTTTCACTTCAGCCTGGCCCGCGCTGTCCGTGCGGCCTCGGCGTGAAGGCGGAGCTGGGGGTGGCTTCTTGCCCACAGGTTTGGCAGGTGCATTAGAAGTGCTACGCTGCTCCTCAGCCAAGCGACGTTGTCTCTCTTGCTCTCTCTTCGCGTCTTCCTCCTCTGCTCGTCTCAGACGCTCCTCTCGTTCCCTCTTTTCCCGCTCCTGGCGTTGCAGAAGGGTTTCAGAGGTATCAGTCTGTGGTTTCAGACCGGCAGCCGCCATGCGCTCCGCGATACGTCTTTGAGCACGCTCTCTAGCCGCAGCAACTCGGTCCTCATGAGTGGATCCCGGTAACGAGCTTGCAGAACCAGCGGAAGGCGCAGGGGACAACCGAGAGACACCGACGGACGGCTCTTCGTGCCGGAGTCGCTGCTCTTGAGCAGAAGCTCTTGATTCCCTGCAACTGTTATTTCGAGCTCGACTAAGGTACGTTTTAATACGGTTTTGTCACTTACTCTTCCTTACGGATGTGTGCCGTTCGGCTCCCTCGTTGCAGGTCGTAGATGAAGTCCCGAATGACGTCCTCAACCCCCAACGCATCCTCCCACCGACGCCGTTCATGCTCACGTGTCGAAGTTTCACCCTCTTCCTTGAGGCTATCTTCAAGACTGCGAGTGAACTCCCTCACGCTCTCCTCGACGTCACGTGTCATGGCCTCATTCTTTTCTCGGTCTGCTCGAATACTGGTACTTTCAGCCTCCAACCTGCGAGCCGCAGCTCCATCATCGTCAACTGAAGCAGGCACTGGTCTGCCAGCAAGTTCGGCGGCCCGAGCCTGCATCCTTGCGCGGGCGCGGGCCTTGATACGATCCGCCTCCGTAACGGTGCCACCGGGTCCTGTTCCAACGATGTTGGCAGCACTGTTTGGATGTGCCTTTGCGTCCTTCAAGCGGAAAAGTTCAAGTTTGGCATCGGCAATCTCACGTTCAATACGGCGAACCTCTGATGCGACCTGAGGAACCTGGTCCTCGAAGGCTTGAAGCTGACGACGCAAGGATCTCCTTTCGGCGCCATTATCCAGGTTACGGAAGGCTGCATTAGGATGGGTGTCGACATCGTCCTGAACACGACGGATTCGATCCATGAGGCTTTCCGCTTCCCGACGATCACGGCGATCCAAGACCTCCTCCTCCTCGGCTCGATTTTCATCATGAAAATCGACAGCATCAAGCATGATCTGAGTCTCCCGGATCTTCTTCTTCAGCTGCTCAACAGTCACCTCCTCCTCGGATGCCTGAGAGGCAGCGGGAGATGATGGCCGGGCGTCATTACCCATACGACGACGGGCGCTAGACCGGTAACCAGCAGCAGCCTCGTCATTATTCTTAAAGAGAGTGGCATCCTTGCGGCCGAATCCTGGAGGCCTTGCACCGCCACGGAATGAGTGCTCCTTGAGGTAACTCACACCCGTCTTCTGAGGTTGCAAAAATGCGCCAGAAGCTTTGCGATTCTCTGCATCCTGAGAGAGCAGAGACTTGACCGCGCCTATTGAATCGTTCAAGTTCCTCGTTGATGGAGGAATTAGCTCAGGCGGTAAACGATTCGGGACTGGGTACCCGTTGAGTTTTCTGTAGATCAAATGCATTGCTACGGCGAATTCGTCCATGTTCAAACGGCCTCGATTGTTGGGGTCGGCAAGCGTCCAGATCCGCTCTAAATCTTTGCGATCCAGGCCACTTTGTCCCATGATTTCGATAGCGGTATCGCCGCCTATGAAGCCCTTATGGAAGCCATCCCATGCTCGGAAGAGATCATCGTAGATTTTCTTCTCCTCCTTTGTGATCGCCCAAGGAATACTTGCATTGCCAGAGAGACCGGCTGTTGTAAACCCGCCCTCACGACCAGGCTGAGGCATGAGTTGCTGTTTCAAGGCCTCGATGTTGGGCAAGCCCGACGACGGTGCGTTAACAAACCCCCATTGGCCAGGAATTCCAGTCGGCTGAGCAACCAATCCGCCCGTCTGCATTGAACTGAGATTCGAGGTAAATCCGGTAGGCATAGGCGGAAGTGGGGGACGGGGTCCATTGTAGCCTGTAGCTTGAGGATTGGTCATTAAACCTGTTGGCTGGGGCTGCAGATACTGCTGCTGAGGCTGTCCGGGGAAGCCCGTAGCCTGAGGGGCGAGAGCCGAGTTCGCTCCAAGCAGAGAGGGTTGATTGGGCTGCAAGCCGGTTGCTTGAGGACCAAAGCCTGTGGGCTGCGCAGTAAGTTGCGAAAGAAACTGTGCATTCGATGGCTGCTGCGGCTTAGGATGCTGGGGAGCCGGGGGAGCAGATTTGTTCTCCAATAATGGAGCATCGAAACTGGGAACGTTCGTTCTCGCAGCAGATTGCGGCTCTGTGTCGGGAACCCCGAACGAGATGATATCCACCATACTTGAAACCTCATTCTTGATCTTGTCCGGTAGAGTCGCTGGAAGTTCTCGACCCGTGATCCTCAAATTGCAGAGGTACATGGCTAAAGCAAATTCGGGGAAGAATAATTGCCCAGACTTGGTGGTATCGGACAGAACCCTGGATTAAATAATCAGCTTCATGATCATCCTTCAGAACATTTGACATTTTACCCACCATATCTTCGACAATTCACTGCCGGGAAGTCTCGAACGTAGAAGTAGCTCCTTAGCTTTTTCCCCTGATGCGATACTCTTCAGCAAATCATTCTCTCAATCAACGCGATGTCATCTGAGGACTACCAACCGTCCATTGTCTGACTATCTCCCACCGCGGACTTGAAAAGTTGCTCAAACTTGGCTTGGTCTTGCGCAGTGATGAACGATAGCCGTATGTTAGGAATCTTGCTCCCCGAAGACTTGGGTGGTGGTGGAGGCGCCACGCCGGCACCATCGCTAAACGAGTTGGCTATCTCCGAAGACGTCCTGGGAGCAAGTCGAGTGGGCAGACCGGTGGTCGAAGGAACCTGAAGCGACGGAGGTTGACTTTGAGGAGGATAACCCGTGAACTGCGGCTGTTGTGCGGGAGCCTGATAGCCGCCAAGCTGTTGCTGCTGCTGAGGCGCTGCGCCGGGGAAGCCTGTGAACTGAGGTTGCAGTTGTCCAGTAGGGAATCCCGTTGGCTGAGGCTGCAAATGAGAGGTCGATTGAGGTCCATATCCGGTCGGCTGTGGTTGAAAGCCAGTCTGTTGGGGTATTTGTTGCTGACCCTGAGGGAATTGCGAGTATGGAGGTTGCTGGATGAAAGGCGGCTGTCCTGGGCGGGCGTTGTTGACGCCGCCCAGGAAGGAGTTCGATGAAGAGTACATCACAGCGCTCGCATTAGAAGTGGGAAGGAAGATAGGTACTGCAAGTCGAGAAGATACAGATATCAAATCACTATCAAGCAACAAGAAAATTGACGACAAAGAAGCAGATGAACGAAAGAAACCAGACGATGCAAGATAGAGTTGGGAGGAGGGATTCAGGAGGAGCTGCGGCCGTGGTGACGCCTGGACGTTCAGGCACGCCGTGGGAATATCGGCGCTAGCCCAAAAGGGAGATGTGGAGCCTCAATTTCCGGGAACCCAGGCTCCAACCCCTCGTGATCCAAAGCGTGAACTAAATATAACCCACAGTAAGTACATACACAGTAGCTTACCCATCGCAACTTGAAGATATTCCAGCCACAAATGCAATCTGAATTGTAGCTTTGAACCTCTAGGCGGTATTAAAGTCTCGATTGCTGCTTGTCGTTGCATAATAGTCATCAATCGGACGTTATCATTAGAGACAGCAATTAACATCCCTCATTATCATGATGAACTCGTAGCGTAGAGGCTCCTCCAAAAACCGAGCCCAAACTTTAAGCAACTCGATAAATCATCATCTCGAGTAACGTGCAATTTGCAATACCATGAAGCCTGTACAAGACAATGCATGGACAATATGGCAAATCGCCACGTTTTAATGTACAGGTGATTCGCATAAACCAGATGCGCCAAAATCCAGACCAGAGGAAAACAAGCAGATGCAAATCAGCTCCGATTCGCCAGTATCGCAGCCTACAATCTAAGCACCTTCTGCAGTACCATTCTGCTGCTGCTGGGTAGCTCCGACCATCTTACGCAGCTCGTATTCTTTGGTGAATTCTCGGGAAAGTATGCCCAGGTCCTTGACAAGGTCATGACAGGCGGCGAGCAGAGCATCCTTAGGAGTGATCTCGCCATCAGTCTGAACGCGGAGTTCAAACTTGGGAACTAGAGGATGGGGAATCTGAGACAATTCGTCAGAGTCCTGCATCCCAGAGCTCTCAAGGAAAGCCCTTAAGACCTCAAATAAATTTGAAGGAAGCACGGCTTCCAAGGCGGACATACCTTGTAACCAGCAAAGACCACATGAGGATTCTGCAGAAGACGGGAGCGGAGGAGGTTGCCGAGCGTGTGGTCCTCTTTGTTGAAAGTGAAAATAGAAGAAGACGGAATGCCTACATGCATTAGGTCGGCCGTCATATCTGCACCGCGAAGTTCGATGGAAGTACTTACGAGTATCGGTCTCAACCTCAACTTTCTCTTCTCCAGGAGACAGAACAAAAGACTCGAAACTAAAGAAAAACCACAGTGTCAGCTTGAATACCCAACGCTCGTTGACTCTTGTAGAGTATTTTTAGGCACGTGAATGGGATATGAGTGAGCACCTGCGCGGCTGGTCATTGTCCAAATTTATGGAAGAGTGGCAGGCATTATTGTTACGGGAACCACCAGCAGCGTGTATCCAACGAGCGTAGGCCATCTCGTTGGGGAGCATGAATGGTTTCTTTGGACTCATGGCGACAAGACTCTCTCAAAGGACAAGACCAGAGGCCAAGATGTAGGAACAATAGGGCGTTGGGCAACGCAAGACAAACAGTTCACGATCAGGTCAAGAGGGAAATGGGTTGTCAACAGAAGTTGCGTTGATGATGGTAGGCACAAGCATGAGGAAGGTGGGTGATTGCGTCGCCGAGAGCGCAGACGACCAAGCTGGAAACCCTGTTCCAGGGCTGCACATAGTGAAGGCAACATCCTCCATTTCCACTTTCGGCAAGGGACAACCCCTCCATCACTTTTGGCTGCAATCTCGAGGGAAATCTCCTAACAAGAGACATGGACAAGAATAAAGAAGGCAGCCAAGACATCAAAACGAAGATGCGTTTTCCATAGACAGTGAAACTAATCTTGCTTACCGATCTGGCGCGTTCATCTTGACAGAATGACAAGTGAACTTGCGGCTGTCTCAGACTTGCTCTCACAAGCCCCACGACCCTCAAGGACAGAAGAACCGACGCCCAAGGAGGAACAAACAGAAGTGATGATTGACAAAGTGAAATAGATGGAAACCAAGAGAGGCAACTGTTCTCTGTAAGATCCCCTGTTCGCCTCGGAAACCTCGATCGAAACTCACCTTAGATATCCAAAAAAAAAGAAAGAAAAAAAAGGGAAAAGAACGAAAGAAACAGTAGTTTGATCTTCCAGACGATATCAGCAAATGACCAATAAGAATGCCTAAGGACAACACCCTTGAAGGATACCAGAGAACTTACAAGCCTGAAAGATCGAGGTTAGGAGGGCGAATCCTTTGTACAAAGCAGCAGAGGAGTTATTAAAAGGTTGTGAGTTTCTGTGAGCAAACTGAAGATATTGATGGAAGAGTGAAGCAATTAAGAAGGTCTGTCTAATCTAGTTCTACTATCAAAATGCTTTTGTCGGATTCAATCATTCATTATCTACCGCCTTCAAAAGTCCCGTGATTTTAGGCACGTGATACTACGGATATTGATCACTAAAAGTGTCCCCGCGGCCCGACCGTATCCGAGTGACTTACCACCCAATGACTCGAGGCAAGTTGAATTGATAGCTGGAGAGGGTCTCCCTTACGGAAGAGTGAGCGGTTTACTGATTGGATTGAACCCCAGAGGATGTGGAACGGCATCGGGACGGCGGATGGAAAGGATCCGCAAGCTGAATATAGTATCTTACAGTGATATAAACTGGCATGCATTCTCACTCTAGTCTTAAGGCACGTTATCTATTGCTCTAGACTATGCTCAAGCAATCCGAGATCTAGACATCACACAGTATTGGTATCATGTCGCCGAGAACTATATTGAAATCAACCTATCCTTGGACAAAGAGCCCCCTTCTAGCCTCGGCTCCAATGCTGAACATTGCCGGCCCCCAGCTAGCAGTATCTGTCTCCTCCGCCGGTGGGCTTGGATTTCTTGCTGCAGGATTCGATGTTTCGAGCTTAGATCATAACCTGGAAGCTGCCGCCCGTCTGGTGAAGCAATCGGGCGGTATGGCACAGCAAGTATACGAGGAAACAGGTGTGCTCCCCATTGGGGTGGGCTTCATCAACTGGGGTGCCGATCTCAAAGTCTCTATTGCCGCGATCCAGAATTACACACCATGCGCTGTGTGGCTATTTGGTCCAAAGAACCAACCGGACGACCTAGTGCTCTGGGTGAAGGAGGTGCGTGGCGTGACCTCTGGCCGGACCAAGATCTGGGTGCAAGTGGGTGCCGTGGATGAGGCGATTGCAGTTGCCGAAGTTCTTCGACCAGACGCTTTGGTCGTCCAAGGTTCTGATGCGGGGGGTCATGGTCTAGCTCATTCGGCCTCAGTTTTGACTCTGATACCTGAGGTCCAAGATGCTTTACGGGAGCGAGACCTAACTCACATAGCCACCATAGCTGCAGGAGGAATAGTTGACGGACGAGGACTGGCAGCAGCTTTGGCCCTGGGGGCTGCCGGCGCTGCCATGGGTACTCGCTTCCTGGCTTCTGCAGAAGCGAATATAGCTCACGGATATCAGAAGGAGATCTTAAGAGCATCTGATGGCGGTCTCAACACTATCAGGTCGACTGTATATGATCGAGTGAGGGGTATCGGGGGTTGGCCTAATCGATACGACGGGCGCGGTATTATCAACCAGAGTTACGTCGATGCTGTGGAGCGAGGAATGAGTGATGAGGAGAATAAGAGTTTGTACGAAGAGGAGCTGAAGAAGGGCGATGCCGGCTGGGGACCCAAGGGGAGGCTTACAACATATGCTGGAACTGGTGTTGGCCTGGTGCGAGAAATCCTGCCTGCATCCACAATCGTGGAGGACACATTGTGTGAAGCAAGAGATGTGATTCGGGGGATTCCAGTAAATTGAAGCACTGCGGAGACCGAGTCTCTAGTGAATTGCTAGCCATATTTTGCTGACGGGAGGAACAAAGATGCGATTGAAATGCAATCAAATATTTAGGAGCAGCGTTCCCTAGAAGCCCATGCCCAGTATATTACTAGTAGTCAATCACAGATACAAGAGTAGATACATTTGCCGATTGCTTTGATACAGAGGGTTTCACAACCCTTTGCTGAATAGTGATCATATACCATTGCTGCCTCAAAACACCAGCCTTAAAACCCCTAGCTTGCTTAAAGAATGGAGAAAGACAATAAATAAATAGATAGAAAGAAGCTGTCATGATGCAGTGCCGATCTTCAATGCTGTATCGTAAACCCGCCAATAGATATTCGAGGGACACGGGGGGTCCAAAAGACAAAAGTGAAAGGAGCATCCAACCGCTTTTTGGATATCTCGGCCGTATGAAATAAGAACACCGGGATGTCGAGGGCAAGGATTGTAAGTCAAGGTAATAGAGTATGCGTATATGTCTGCTCACGCAGAAGGTATCGTGACGAGACCGAAAATTTAGCGCCGAGTAAGGGCATCATCAATGCACCACGTTCAGTAAGTCTCCGAGACTCGACGTTTCTTTCTTAATTCTCCAATTGCTTTTCTTCTTTTCGCGTTTCTTCAACAATTCGGCCCACCCTTCATCTTCATCCTCGTCGTCTAGCACAGCGTTTTTACTTTCATTTTGCGGTCTTCCGTCGGTAGAGACGGGACGGACGGTCACACTTGGCATCGACGGACTTTTCATCGCGAGCGGTCCTGCTGGGGAAGCTGTTCTCTGGTTTTCATCATTCCATTGTCTGGCCATCGAGGGATAGGCCGCAGATCCGTGGTCGGGTTGCAACGTCGATACAGGCCGATACCGAGGTGCCATGCCGACATTGCTACGTTCTGATGGCGCAATAGACGGTGCATAACCTTGGCCTAGCGGTGTGCCCGGTCGGGTGCCAGCAGGAAGGTAGGGTATCGCCGGGCCATTGAGACGAGAGGAGACATTCGGGTCCAGCATACTTAGAGTTCTTTGGTCATTGAAGGTAGGAGGAGCCGGACTGAACGGTCCTGCTGTAGGCATGGAAGCAGGCCTCAAATTTGCATTGGCAGACAACGATGGCGGAAAACCGGCGGGTGACATCAGTGGTTGTGGTGGCGGAGTCTGCCCTCCTTGCATGGAAATCATTTGCTGCATCCATTGCATCTGCACCTGCATCATTTGGGACATCTGTTGTGACAATTGTATCTGCGCCTGTTCTGTAGCAGAGACTCCCGCCTGAAGATTCGGGGGATTCATAATCGGGGGATTCATACCCATCATCGTGTAAGGTCTTGGGACGCCGCCCGATGGGGTGGGTGCCCCTGATGCTCCCAGTCCGTTCTGGAACTCATAAACGGCTTGAGTGTTGGGACTCCCCCGTCTCATTGCTCTTGCTCGCTCTTCCGTAGCGATGACGCCCACCAAGCCACCCGGAGGCAATGCAGCCGAAGCAGAGGGGCCCCCATGCACCGACGCACCCCCTCCAAAAGCCAAGGACTCCCTGTTTGGGGGATTGACTAAGCTTGCCCCGTAGTACGGATCCCGAGGGAGGTTTCGAGCAAAGACAGGTAAGCTGCTGCGATTAGTCAAATCATTGTCCCCAGCGACGGAGCCGGGAGATGCGACATAAGGCTGCTGGAACGACGCCCGAAGATTTGGAATGGAACTTGAAGGTGCCAAGCGACTTGGGGGGCGGTTTCTATTTGGGAAACCATGTGCAGCAAGGATCCCTAGCGGGACGTCCTCGTCCTCATCACCCTCGCTGCTCTTCCCGCTGCCCGATCTGTTGCCAGAATTTGGTGCATTGATCGTCAGGTTCGGCGTACTATTGCTGGCGTGGTCAAGTTCCGGTCGAAGGGACGGTGGTGCGGGAGACTGTTGGCCTGTGACTTTCATCATCTGCTGTCTATATACAGATAGATGAGCTTCCTGCTTCCGTCGCTGCCTTTCAGCTTCCCGGTTCTTCTCTACCTCGTCGTCTTCATCGAAGTCACTCTCGGCCGAGACTTCACTCCTGGAAGCATCACTGTTCGACCTCCTGAGTTCTTGCTGCTGCCGATAATGCTCAAATTGCGAAGGCGTCATGACTTTATTCGTCGATGTGCCGGGCTTCGGCTGGCTTTGCTCGTACTGGGCAGCCAGTAGCGCGTGCGCCGCAATGGAAGGGTCGAGTTGGCTCTCCCCCACTGGAGGCGATTGACGTCGTATTTCTGCGGGTGACTTTGAAGGGCTGGGTGACTTTTGCGTGTTTGAGTGAGCAAAGAGAGGTGTGTCATGCTCGTCGTCCGAGCCCTCATGGTCCGACGTCGACGCAAAATGCACCCCACCTTTACTTGAATGAAGGGAGTCCATTATTAATTTAGCGTCTTCATCTTCAATAGGCGTAGAACCCCGTTTCGCCGAGTAGACGACGCTTCTCCTCAGTCCTCTGTCTCCTCCCGTCTGAGGCTTGATCAGAGACCGGTGGGAAGTCGTCGCAGCTGCCAAGGGAAGAGATTTCCGCCGCCCTTCCGGCACACCTGGCTGACTGATCGGGGAGTCCTCCGCGGGGGACTGCATAGCGTTGAGAAGGCCCTCTCCGGAGTGTCGACTGTCCCAGGAGTAAGGGGAAGGTTCTATTTCCTTGGACACATTCGTATTGATAGGGGCCGGACGCGATACTTTTTCTTCCTTCCGGTAAGCCGTGAATGAGGGGTGCGCAGATGGTGACTACCAAAAGGTTATTAACATTGACCCTGTTAGAGAACGACGAGGAGCTGAGAGCGAATGGAGTGGCTCGTACCATGTCTAACGGCTTCCCGGGAGAAGTGGACTCGGAAATGTGTGCGCTATCCCGCTTCCCGAGGTCATCAAACATACTTTTAAATTCATCCCCAAGCTGACCAACATTCAGATCGTCTAACAGCTTTGGTGGCGTTGCAGTGCTGGCTGTACTGGACGTCATCGTCCTGTTCCTGGATGGGCCAGGGGTTGACTGTCGAGCGGGGGGGATTGAAGGCGAGGCCTTTGAGAGTCTTCCACCAAAAGAGAATGTTCTCCCCGCCGCTGCGCGTAGTGCACCAGCTATAGGGGGAATGGGTATGTCGTGGAGGTTTCGAGAGTGCGGCGATTGGGCGTCGGATTGAATTGGTATGTCTGTCAAAGAGCGCGGCGCCGATGATGAGCTGAATCGGATAGATGAAGAACTTTCTGATGATCCTCCGGGATTGCTGCTAGTGTAGTTGAATCCCAAAGTTAGTAACCCTGCCAATAATATTTCAACTGATCCGCCCAAGACTGGGAAGGGGAACTGTACCGATGCTTTGGTGGTAAATTCTCGGATCCAGCGAAAATATTGTCGTCCTCTTCTGTGGGAGTGTACAGGACTTGGCCTCCATTTGATCTTTTTGAGAAAATATTCCCTTCACTTAAGGATTTTCGGTCCGCAGACGGGCGTTCAAAGACTCGAAAGGACGGCTGAGGAGGAGGATTCTCCACCTCTTCAAGAGCATTTCCAGACGACTTTCGCCGGGTAAAGCCCTTAGGGAGCTTAATTGGCATCTGTACAGATGGACCGTCGGTCACAGACTTGTGAAGGTCGGCCACTTATTCCCAACGAGGAATCGCAAGCTAGACGGAAAGTCCCGCAGACAAGGCAATTCCAACAATTATCCTCTTGGGTTGCTCCTCGCTTTCCGTAAACAAGGCAACGGGTGATTGTGGAGGGGCGATTCTGGGCCTTTCGAAACGACTCAGATTCCGATGCAGGTGGGGCTTACGTCGAGGAAACGCCGAAGAATGAAGACGCAGCGGTTACGAGGCTATGCACCGTCAGGGAAAATCTGCTGTGGGCGGACTTGAACACATTAAGGGGTAAGGAGAATGCTGACTGCGAGCGCACGAAATGAGCGAAGGGAAGTTTCTGGTAGAAAATCGATAGCGCCTCTGGCTAGGACCCTCAAAATAAATCACCAGCGGGGCTCTTGGAGTGGATAATGGTTTGAGAGTCAGACAATTGTCGCTGCGTGGACTCTGCAGTAATAAAAAACGATGACGATGACTAGGCTTTTTTGAGTGACGGATTAGATAGAGGTCAGAAGAGTATGGTGTGGTCCGATGACAGAGAGAAATGAGCGGGTGGTCAAAAACTGGAAAGCAAATAAAAAGTCAACAGGGGGTGAAAGAAGACAATGAGACTACGGGGAGTCATCAGCCAGAGAAGCGGACAATAATAAATCGTGGATGGACAAGGAAGAGAGAGGGAGGCGGGAAACCAGAAACGACATTAATAGCAGGCCTGGACTGATAGATAGTCTAGATAGTTAGTTCTTAACCTCGAATCATCACCCATCAGAATTTAAAGTAAGGCAGGTAGGTAGATAGATAGTAGAAGAAGGACCTTGTCAACCCTACTTCATACCTTAGGCACGGATGGAAACCTGTCTAGCCATCGGTATAATTCCTATTAATATCCAAGGTGCCCGGGTCCTGGGCCTGGTGACTTGTAATCCCCTACCTATCTACTACTACTCCGTACCTTACTTACATTACCTAGGTACTTCGCGGAATCTTACCATGGTTTTGGCTCTTGCTTGTATTTCCGAAATATTAATACCAAAAAGAGGTAGATAAGATATGATACAGAACTTGAGAACTTGGAGTGACATAGGAGTTGATAATACTCTGTAAAGAGCTGGCTTTTGCATCGAAAATCATCTAGATACGTCCTCCGTACCTCTCAAGCTTTTCTATCTTAGGTACGGATTACGATACTCAGTACGGAGTACCTAAGGTAATTTAGCTTTAATAATAGTACGTTCCTAGTCTTCTATGACCCACCACAGCCTGAAGATACTGTAGCAGTAATATTTACGGAAGGGACCTGGCCAACAAAGTAGAGATGTCAATATCGGTAGGTAGCCTTTTTCAGGTCGGAGTCTTATAAGTTAGCATCTGTGGTGGGTCCGTCGAATTTTGAGCAATACGCCATGGAGTCCAATGGGGATGCTCTTCAATCAGGTGGTTGAGTAAGGTACCGTGTACTTGCTTGACTGGGTAGAGTCAGCATACGAAGTATTTGCTCCCAACTCCATATTCGCCAAGTGTCCCATGCTTTTGATTCCCAGCCTGTTTTCTTCTAGGTAGCCGAGGTGTTGTACCATACAAATCCAGCCATGGACAAGGCTTGGTACCTTATTATCGAACTTCATATTCCGAAGCCCTTGAATATGACCTCACCATCGCTCATCAACCACTGAACCTTCACAGACTTGAGATGAAGCCATATAATAAGAGCAGATTCTTGCAGGTAGAAGATGAGCATACTGAGATTGTTCTGAGAACATGTCTCGAGAGCACATCGAGATATTTCCTACTTACGATCCGATAATTCAAAGACTCCCTGAACAGAACTGGGGTAAAGCTAACACTCTCGGAGATGTCGCCCCCTGACTGAGGTGGATTGACAATAAAGATGCGTGGCTGTTGCCATTAGGCTCTCTAGCACTGTTCCTGTCCCATTGGCAAGAAAAAAAAGCGCCGGAAAGAGATAGCCCAGCAAAGGGGTTAAGGGTCAATTAAATTCAGCTCTCACTTGTAAGAGAGGTTGCCCGTCTTTTAATGTTGTATGATCTCAGTCAACAGCTAGCAGCTTAGAAAAGAGTATCAGAAGCAAATAGACTGATGGCGAGCTTCCTGAGGGATCATTATTTCTGACTCGGAACGTCAAGGTTTGAATCCTGATAATCTACCTACTGATCAACTCCATCAGCCGAATGTTGACACTGAGCGAGAAGCTAAGCAGTAAGGTACCGGACCAGTGTATTATTGGATTTTACGGCAACTCGGGGTGGCGTCTTGGGAGCTGAGTGTGGAGCTTGTGGAATAATATATTAATATCTACTCTGGTATGTTGAGTAAGTAATGTTAGTATGGTGGGGCGCCGAACTGCGTAGAATTAGGATGAACTCCGTGCCGTTATCATTTAGG
>JAAAPX010000295.1:0-14429 GCA_012656285.1 Aspergillus fumigatiaffinis | reverse complement strand
GCCGTCGTCCCCCCACGTATCAACAGCCGATCCCGGGCCTTAAGCCCCAGCGACCGGATCAGCGCCCCCCACGCCGTCGGCACCATCACCGGGATCGCTCCGAGAATCTCCCATGGCAAGCTCGTCTTGAGCCGGAGGAGCTGCGCCTGCCCCGCCGGAACGCACATATACTCGGCGTATCCTCCGTCGAAAACAGTCCCCATACCGCCCATGGCGGTCGCTACGATGCTACCCGGCGGGAAAGTGTGTTCTAGGCCTGGGGCTGCATCGACGATGCCGACAGCTTCGATGCCGGGGATTCGTGGGTAGCTGATGGGGTGGTGACCGTGGCCTTGCCGGGTGAGAAGGTCGGAGCGGTTGAGGCCGAATGCTTTGATTCTGATGCGGAGTTCACCTGGTTTAGGAATTGGGATAGGGTGCTGAGTGGGTTTGAGAGTGTCTGGGGGGCCGGGGGTGTGCAGGATAATAGCTTTCATTGACTGCATTTTTCCCCTTCAAATTAAGTACTATCTGTGAGATTGTATCTGAGAAAAGTGGTAGGTGTCTACGACATGATTTAGGTTGTGGTGGGATGGAGGACGCTTCATTTTTTACCCTTCCTGCATTATCCCTCCTCGTGCATGCAGCATATGATATATCTCGACGGCGAGTCAAGTAACGCATGCTCAGCTGCTCACGAGTTGTTGGTTCTTATCTGCATCAAGTGGCTGAACTGTTCAGGCAAAAGATCTGTGCCTGAGGTATCTTCGGTGTACTTGCCAGTTGGTGGGGTAATTTTGCCTGAAGGATCAGGTACACAGAATGCAATATACTCTGTATATTCCAAGTCATAGCTCCATACACTCGCGTGTCCATTTGCCAAATCCTACCTCTTAACGTGCCAAATATATCTCAAATATCGTAATAGAATCCTTCAGACCCTCTATCCATGACCGATTCACTTTGTTGTCATCGTACCTCAACCGGACAGATGAAGTCATTGGTTCTCATCCACGCTCCACAATGACCTCATGATGCTGTCAATGTCGTCTTCCACTACGACCAAGAATATCTACCACGTCGGTTCCATCGAGCTCAGCGAGAGCTATATAGAGCGCGAAAGTCCCTTTGCTGCTGGCATCAACTACTATCGATTCCTATCCAATTCCAATTGCTAGACAACAAGCTACACTACACTACCAATCCTCTCATCAACTATCCCGTACGGATCCCTACCCAACGCTGAGTCGAATCCAGCTAACCCGTTCCAGATCTACATAATTTCAAAGACATACCGAAATCATGCCTCGCGGAGCAGAATACGACAACGGCATCCCCCAGTCCGACAACGCCATCGAGGCCGGCGAGACAAAGGTCCACGGTACCAACTCTGCTGTATGTCCACGTCCACCTCCAATTCCTTCTCACTATCACATGGATACGAGTATGATACTAACGACATCAGAACGACCACCTCGATCGCGTCAACCGCACAGCTGACCTCCCCGATGTCCCTGCCGGCGGGATGCACAGCGGCGGCGGTGCCCCGGGCCACTCGAGCGGCAAGGGCGGTCATGAGCCCCGCACTCTAGGCGAGAACAAGGGTCTCGGTGCGCATAAGGCGTAAGATTTGATTCCGAGTGTGTTAGATTTGGGTGAACCGGCATGCGGGTTTTGCTGGAGTTTGGTCTGGGTCTGGGTCTGGGTCTGCGCGGTGCGTTTGGACCTGGTCTGGTCTGGTCTGTATGGTATGCATTCATTGGAGCGAGGGCTTCGTTATGATTCAACTGTAAAGTATACAACTCATTGATGAAATGAAATGATATGAAATCATGGATGAAGTATATGTGTTTCGTGGGTTGAGGATGTAGAAGCATCACTTATATACAAGTCTAACACTGTTGCACCCCCTATTAATATTATGAACATATCGGTGGTTAGCGGTGCCGTCGGATAGTAAAGTTACCATGCCATGCCATGCGTCCTAACATCAAGAGGAACTCCTTGAGCTCTCTTCACTGGTCTCCCGGGGCGATTCCTTCGGAGACTCGGTTGATGCGGCTGGTTTCTCGTCCGGAGAGGAAGTACTCTTGCCCTGGACCAACTCAAGCAGCCGCTGTCCCAAGTCTCCGAAGCCGTCGATCTTGCTTAGCTTGGTCTGGAAGTGTTCCGCATCCCGTTGCATCCTGAGAATGGTTAGAGCGGATCAACTCCGAAGTTGGCAGAAAGACGTACCTCTGTTTACCGGCTTCCGTGCGGACGGTGACCTCTTCAAAAGCTCGGGTCCATTGATCGCGGTAGCTTCTAAACACCGGGTCCATGATCATCATGACTGTCGTCTCCGGCAGATGCTTGCTCAGAACACGGTGCAGTGTGCCCGTTTCTTTCGTCAAGGTCTCCATGTACGGGTTGACATTATTTCCCGCCGCTGCGTCCCAGTCAATCTTCTTCATTGAGTTGACGTGAACAGAAGACCGGCCGCTCATGATGTCGACGAGCTTCTCGTGGATCCCAGACTGATGTTCCTGGTACAGCCGCTTGACCTTGTCGAATTCGCCCATCAGGGGGCTGGACGGAGCATGCCGTCGCACAAATTCCCTTATATAAGGTACCAAGGCGATGATAAAGCTCAGGGCCTGTGAGGAAAGAGCGAGATGTTTCGTGGTAATATTTCTCAACCCCGCGCTCCTGGTGGCTCCAGCACCAAGAATGAGCTGCGAGGAGCGAGAATTGAATAACTTCAATGACTCCAACAGACCAGGGGCGATATCCTGTATCATACTTGGAATATTGGCCATAAGAAACTGAAACTCTTCGATGCTCTTCATCATCGCCACCGCGCATTCGGGAAGGATGTATTTCTGCTCATCAATCACGGCACTGCGCACCTTGTCTTTACCGGTGCCATTGGTAGCAGCAGAATCGCGTCTCGCATTCTCCGTCTGCTGGTCCTGCGGCGACCAGATCCTAGAGGCAGCTAACCAGGCTTCAACATCCTTGGTGCTTGCATCGAGAATTTTGCTGAGAATGGCAGTCTCAGTCTCACCAAAATCGTGCGCGTCCCATCGGTCAGAGTCCATCACGTTGACGAGACGGTGCCGTTGGTTGTCCCCAAATCTGTTAATGTAGTCGCGGATCTGGTTGCTGACAACAGTCTTCAGGGCTGTGCCGCTTCTCCCGGAAATAGCCTCGCATTCGTCGGCAAAAAGTCGATTCAGTGTGAAGTAGCGGAGGAACTCCTCCTTGGGCAATTGAGATGTCTGTTCCGACCGGACCTTCAATACCTTTGTAATTTGTGACTGAGCAATGTCAACAGCCTGTCCAAGAAGGCTGGACATGTCCAGAACCTGCAAGATTTCGTCCTGCGCTTGAATTGTCGCTGGCAGCCAAGAAGCCATAGGGTTGGTCATACTCTGAGGTTCAGGACTTCGAGGGGGCGAACTGAGGCCAGCAGCCGCAGGATTCTCAAGCCCACTTGCGATGTCCAGAAGTACTTTGACTTGAACGCTAAGTCTCCGCAATGACTCGCTGATGCCGATATAGACTCGAGTAAGCATATTGTAGGCATCCTCCGAGTCTAGAGCGCGCAGGTTGCGAGCCAGTATGGATGATTTCTCTTGTTGGCTACGTTGTTGGGACCTGTGCGTAGAGACTGACACCACCGACTCGTTGTCATCATCGCTGGAACTAGGCATATGTTTGCGGATTAGGCCCTTCATCTCCCGGAGAACTGCTGTCTTGAACGACGTCGCCGCTGGTGTCGTGTATTGCGCACGGGCGAGTCCAATCAGATTCGTATGGAGCCGTGATCTCATGTCTTCGTCAAACTTCATATAAGCTGGAGATGACGAGGCACCCGAACGCTGCGCTCCGCGTTGTCGTTGGAACGAGGAGCCCCAGCGTTGTAGTGTCACGTCCGAGGGCACATTCTCAACGTGTTTGCGCAAGTCCCCAAGTAGATCGTTCAAGAACCGGTTCTCGTATCCCATGCCTATCCGGTACCTCAGTTGCGCAAGGTCATCTGAAGCACCTTCAAGGGCTTTGAGTCTCCGCAAGTCGATCGGCCTCCTGGATTGATCTTGAGATGCACCATTGTCACCGCTATTGGTGGTTTGCTCCCCAGCCATCAATCGCTCCACTTCTTCAAGATTGTCTGCAGCTTCCTCGATTTGCCCGTTCTCAACTAATTCCTCGCATCGGGCAACTGACTGAACCACATCTCGCAGCTGGGATACCGCGTCCGCAAGCATTCGCACATTCTCCCTGCGGCGTCGCAAATTGACAATTTTCAAGCCACCCAACGCCATCTCACGGTCAATCTTTTGAAGATCTTTTCGTAGGATCTGTATCCTTTTGACCGAATCGGCTGCCTCTGAATGTAACTCACGCAGGGAGCCCAGCGCGGTAAAGAACGATTTAGACGCGCTCGAGATGGAAGAGATAAGGTGGACCTCGACAGTATCCATGTACCACGAGAGCTTTTCTTGTAGGATTGCATTTGTGGCAAGCGCCTTTCTCCCGGTATTTGCTGTTTCAGCGGCCGATTCATTGGTCCCTTGGCCGTCCTTTCCGGGTATCTTTGGCGGTCTCACAACTTCCGACTTCTCAGATACCACGTCGAAAGTCCGAGGGTTTTCAAGATGAAAGTCATCCTCGAAATAAACCGGTGGAATTACGGACAGCGGGGTGATGCCATGGCCGCGGCCTCGACCAGATGACCTCCTTCTGCCCCGTGGATCGAAAGGCGATGTTGCTCTGGAACTCGTCGACAGCACGGATGCTCGTCTCTCCGTAGGCACGGGCATCAGAGAGCCATGCTCGTCTGGCCTTGAAGCAGTCTTGCCATCCCGAGCTAGTTGAGCATCCTGATCGGCCGTAGACTCCTTTGCCTGCTGAAACACCTCGTATAGTGACCCAACCTGCGACAGGTACGGCTGAAAGGCTTTGGAGTCAACATGGGGAATATTTGTCAATGTGACCGGAGGGATGTCTCGTGTGCTAGGAGGCTTGTACCCGGTGGACGCTACGGCGCTATGCGGAACAAGACCTGTACGGACGATCGGGGGCTGAAGAAGGGTCGAAATTGCTGCACAACGCATTGGTCAGTGACAAGAACAACTATGAGAGACTAGAGATGCCGCACCATTTTGTCCTGACTCGGCGATTGAACCATGGTGTTGGGAAGGATCGAGCACCCCTCCAATGCTAACTATGGAGCTGGCAGTTGATCCTCTTCGCAAAGGGTACTTTTGAGGCGGAGCACGGGGAGATTCGATCTGACTGAGCGAAAATTGAGAAAGCGAAGGCGTGGATGTACCCGAGGCCAAGCTATCGATCGATTTGCGTGGGCTCATAGAGGACATTGCGTACAGGCCTAATGACCGACTCCGGCGGCCAGAAGTTGGAGAGCGACTCTATCTTAACATGACACGGGGACAGCTGTTCGAGTCGTTCTAGAAGTGACAGAGCAGCCGTGTCTTCACCAACGATCTTTCAACTGCGCAGTCGGCCTGCCAATAGGGGGAAAGAGACCAATTTCAGGAAAAGACACAAGGAAATCAGACAGCAACGTCACCCAGATACCAGCGAGCAATGATACGGGGCTTCATTCTTTGGGATCATGACAGCGCATCCTGATCGGGTAAGGCGCCAGGCCCCGAGGCCGCGGCACCTAGGCCTATTTTGGGTGTCGGGTGAACATTTTCCCGGCACCGCCAGTGCTCAGGCCAAAGCCTGCGTCTGCCTGAGGCCAAAATCAATTAACGCGTGGTTGGACGCGACGCGTTGCATTCGTGTTTCAACAGTGCAAAAGTTGTCCGCATCTTCTCCTTGATAGAGGTGCTCCAACATCCACGCAATCTTCCCCTTTCCCATCAGCCTCCATCGCTGTCTTCAATATGGACAGACGTACTCCCTATACTCTGAGCGTTCTTGCTCCCAGCACAGATGGCGCAGAAGAGTCCCGCACACAAATCCAAGCAAGGCTGCGCGAGTTTGTATTGGAGTTCCAACTTGACAACGCATTTATTTACCGGTATTTTGCCCGATGGACATCGGAATCTTGTACAAACTAACCGAATTTATAGTGATCAACTGCGGCAGAATGTTCTCGTGAAGCAATACTACTGTGACATTGATATTGCCCATTTAATATCGTACAACGAGGAGCTCGCTCACAAGCTCACAACTGAACCTGCCGATATCATCCCCCTTGTGAGTATGGCCTTCAGACTCATAACGGCTAACTCTAACCATCTTGCGCCTCTCTAGTTCGAGGCAGCTCTCCAACAATGCACTCAGCGAATTGTCTATCCATCTCAAAGAGACATTGTCCTTCCATCCCACCAGCTCCTGCTTCACTCATCCGCATCACACATCTCCATTCGGGACCTGAACGCCACAAACATCTCTCACCTTGTCCGTATTCCGGGAATTGTGATTGGCGCGTCTACGATATCATCCAAGGCCACCGTTGTCCACATCCGATGCAAGGGCTGCGACCATAGCGAAAACATCCGAGTAGAAGGCGGTTTCTCTGGCCTAACGCTTCCCAGACGGTGTGGCCGTGAAAAGCTACCGGGTGAAGAGCCTGGCGAGCAATGCCCCCTCGATCCTTATGTGATCGCCCATGAGAAATGCCAATTCGTTGATCAGCAAGTTCTCAAACTTCAGGAAGCGCCCGACCAGGTGCCGGTGGGTGAGCTTCCCAGACACGTTCTTATCTCGGCCGATCGATACCTGGCCAACCGAGTGGTACCTGGATCTCGATGCACAGTTATGGGTATTTTCTCTATTTACTCCAAGGGGGGCAAGAAAGACGGAGCTGTGGCTATTCGCAACCCATATCTGCGGGCGGTTGGCATCAGCACCGATCTGGATCATACGGCAAAGGGAAATGCCATGTTCACCGAAGAAGAAGAGCAGGAGTTTCTGGAGCTTAGTCGCCGGGAGGATCTGTATGAAGCTCTCGCCAGGAGCATTGCCCCCTCTATTTGGGGTAACTTGGACATCAAAAAGGCCATCGTGTGCCTGCTCATGGGCGGTTCGAAGAAGATTCTACCCGACGGGATGAAGCTTCGTGGAGACATCAACGTGTTACTCCTTGGTGACCCCGGTACTGCCAAGTCACAATTGCTGAAGTTTACTGAAAAAGTCTCCCCCATCGCTATCTACACATCCGGTAAAGGTTCGTCAGCGGCTGGTTTGACCGCATCAGTACAAAGAGACCAGCAGACACGCGAATTCTATCTAGAAGGTGGTGCTATGGTCCTGGCTGATGGAGGTGTTGTCTGTATCGATGAGTTCGACAAGATGCGGGACGAAGACCGGGTCGCCATCCACGAAGCTATGGAGCAGCAAACCATTTCGATTGCCAAAGCCGGTATCACGACCATTCTTAATTCGCGAACATCGGTGTTGGCGGCTGCCAACCCTATCTTTGGTCGATACGATGACTTAAAGACTCCTGGAGAGAACATTGACTTCCAAACGACTATTCTGTCACGTTTCGATATGATCTTCATCGTGCGCGATGACCACGACCGCACCCGTGACGAGAACATTGCCCGACACGTGATGGGTGTCCATATGGGTGGCAGAGGTATCGAGGAACAAGTCGAGGCCGAGATTCCCTTGGAGAAGATGAAGCGCTACATCAGCTACTGCCGAAGGTACGTCTTTTACTGCACATTTTCAAGGCAGAAATCAAGCTAACAAGTGAACCTAGCCGGTGTGCTCCCCGTCTTTCACCCGAAGCTGCGGAGAAGCTTTCCTCGCACTTTGTGTCTATCCGGAAGCAAGTCCATCGGGCAGAGATGGATGCCAACACCCGTTCCTCCATTCCCATCACCGTGCGTCAACTGGAAGCCATTGTTCGTATCACCGAGTCATTGGCCAAGTTAAGCCTGTCGCCGATTGCCACGGATGCGCATGTCGACGAAGCCATCCGCCTCTTCTTGGCTTCCACAATGGATGCAGTCACCCAAGGTGAAGGCCAGGGCAGCAAAGAGCTGATGGAAGAGGTCGGCAAGATCGAGGATGAGCTGAAGCGCCGTCTCCCCATTGGCTGGAGCACAAGTTTGGCCACTCTGAGACGGGAATTCGTCGATGGCAGAGGCTACACCGAGCAAGCTCTCAACAGAGCATTGGTGGTTCTCCAGAGACGCGATACGATCCAAATCCGCTCTGGTGGATCACAGGTTTATCGTCACGGTGTTTAATTCGTTGGATTTGTTGCGAAGGCGCGACAATCTAATTGCGTATATGCTCTGGTTCATTTCACATCAAGGGTTATGTATTAAATGAGGGGAAGGAGTACATTTTGACCTTGCGATACTGGGCATGAGGGGTTTGAAACGGTGTACGGCGCATGATCTTATTTCGGTATGGATTTGCATGACTAGTTAGATCAATATATCCCGCCATGAGTGAACGAGATTGGTACTTTGTAGCCTGACACACAATTGCCGTGCTACTGTATTTCTCCACTGAGCAACTGCGGGTTGCTGTTGTTGAGACTTGAGAGGACGCCAAGTGGGGAGCTTCGCAAAGGTCCCCCTCCGCGGCAACCCGTCGATGACGGAGTCGATGTCCCCATGATTCTACGGAGTACCTTCTTCAGGACTGCAACCCTTTCAGCACACACGATCTATATTAATATAATACCTATAATGTAAGTGCACTCTTCTCATCAATCTTCGTATCGAATTGACCATCTCTAAGACCCACTGATCTAAACAATACTCACCCCGCATCCCCGCCCTGACAATAAAAGCTACAACATACAATCCTTCCTACAACCGATAACAACTACAACCATGGCACCTACAATCCGAGTCATCGGCTCCCTAAACGCCGACATGGTCTCCGTAACCCCTCGCTTCCCGGAACCAGGCGAGACAATCACCTCATCCTCATATTTCACCAGCGCCGGCGGAAAAGGCGCCAACCAGGCCGTCGCATGCGGGCGATTGTCGCGGCGGAAACCGTCCTCAACCTCGAACTCCAACAAGCCCGAAAGCCAGAGTGAGAGTGGCAGTGAGAGCGACGTCAAAGTCGAGATGGTCGGGGCCGTGGGTGCCCTGGACGGCCACTTCCAGGCGCTCCTGAAACCGACGCTGGAGAAGTCGGGTGTGGACACGGCGCGCGTGCGGGTCGTGGAGGATGCGTATACGGGGGTCGCGGTGATCATCGTGGACTCGTCTGCTGGTGGGGAGAACCGGATTCTGTTCTCGCCGGGGGCGAATTACACGGGGATGCGGGCGACGGAGGACGTGCTGGGGATGGGGCTTGCGGCGCCGGTGCCGGATGTGATTGTCATGCAGGGGGAGATCCCTGTTGACACGGTGGTGGGCATTCTACGCGATATTAGGGCGTGGAAGGCGAATAATCGAGCGCAGGGGAAGAAGGGGATCGAGGCTGGTCCGGATGTCATGTATAACCCTGCGCCGGCGCCGCCTGGTGGACTGCCTGAGGAAGTGTACACTGCCGTCGACCATATCATTATGAACGAGACGGAGGCGGGGCTGATGAGTCCGTCTGAGGAGCACTTGCTCAAGGTTGTCCCCGGTGTGGAGAAGGAGAGCAGAAACGAGAAGGTGGCGCGGTACTTCCACCAGCTGGGCGTGACGTATGTGCTTATCACGCTGGGGTCCAAGGGTGTTTGGTATAGTGCGACGGATGCGGGGACGTCTGGCCCTGCGGATGGAGTCAATCGGTTTACGAAGCAGATTCCGGCCGCGAAGGTCAGCAAGGTGCTGGATACCACGGCGGCCGGGGATACGTTTGTTGGTGCATATGCCGTGGAAGTGGCGCGCTGGCGCGAGTCACGACGAGCGGATGGCAAAGCCGGACAAGACGTGGCTGCAGAGGAGAAGCCATATCGGTATCAAGAGGTCATGGACAAGGCGATGGGTTTGGCGACCCGCGCCGCAGCGCGATGCGTAGAGCGACAGGGAGCGATGGACAGCATTCCTTGGGCGGACGAGATATGACGATGCTTGGTATGCGGCGAACGGCAGTTTATACCAAAAGCGTGTATACATGCCATACCATTGCACGAGAACACTGAAAAATGGGGCAAATGACTACCTATAAAGTATAAGACCGGGTGACAGCCCAAAGGTCATCGGAACGAAGATCAGTGGCGGGCATTAAGGAAAGTATTCCTAGGGACTCGAGTAGACAGGAGAAATGGAATGAACATTCTGAGCGATCATTCTTCAGTGCAGCAGCACGAGGTGCTTGCCTCTAAGTCTAAACTACGTTCAAGCGTAAGTCCAAGCGTAGATCAATTGAACGGCGGCAATTCGCCAGCGCGTAAGTCTTTACTCTTTGCAGCTCGACTACCGGGCAAAACGTAAAACTCACGCAATAGACAGACCGTCCTAGCGTCTCCATGACGCTTTTCAACCAAATCATGATAGTCTCGACGCAGCCGCTGGGGATGTGTTGTTCGTTGTCCGTTTCATATTGTCTCTCGTCGCGCAGGGAACCACTGGCTGAGAACAGCCGAAGATTCGACTTTAATTTTAGGTCTATTAGTTTGACCGTGTCATTGACAAATCAGCATGGAGTCCTCAACCGAGTCAGATGCGGCTGCTGCTGAGCGATGGATACAGTCTGCCTATATTCTGGCCTGATGCATGCAAGGACGCCCGGTTCTGAGATAAGCAGTCATGTAAAGACTAGAAGACTAAGTGTCGGTGGACGCCGAATCATGGGCATGGATGCAGGCATTGCTCAAGGAAGGGGCTGAAACGGATGATGACAGTGCGCGAGAGTAAGACGCGACGTGCTGGACGGATTGGGATCTGGCTTTCCTGATTCTTGGAAGTTGAAGCTGAGGAGGTTTAATTCTTGGTGTCTAGTCGGTGGGACGCGTCGAAGGGATGGAGTCGTGGTAATCAAGTACTCCTACATCGTAGGAGGAGGAGTATTGTTCGAAATAAGTAGTAGTAGTAGTAGTCTCTCTATCTATCTTGTCATTGATAACTATCTTTGTTGTACCTGGTGGACCCATATTGATGATCTACAGAGTATGTTGACAGTCATCTACAGGGTAGTCTTGTTATCGCGGGTCTACTATGAGGATAAACTCGATAAGGATCTATTCTGTAGGATGACAAGACAATCAAGGGTTGAATCATGAATGAATGAAGAGAAGTAAGAGACACGAGTTGACGCGACTTGATGCACGTCGAAACCTTCATATATTGAGCAGATGGTGGGAGGAAGTGAGGGGAAGTAACTATGGAAAGCAGGATAATTGGATTGTCTGGAGTCGTGGGATCCTCGAGAGTCCAATAGAGATGCTGATTCAATAATTGATAATACAAGGTGCGCGCCTTGCATAGCTTGTAATCTAGTCTAGTCGGAGGACTAGGCAGCCTACACCTTAAACTACTTGAAGGATATCCAACACGAACATGACGCGCTCCATCACGATCACGGTCCAAGTGTGGAGTGGAGGAGGTCCATCAGACACGCCTCAAATACTTCGCTGCATCCCTCGTCCCTCCTCCAGGCATGAAGATGATATCAATCTCTGATCATCATCTTACTACTTCATTCATTCTTCGCCGTTGAAGCATCCCTTTACTGCATCGCTGAACCTGTCAATCAGAACAATTCCTGCCCTCCAATATTCGCCAGGAATTTGCCCTGTCTGCTGCCCTTGCCTCCTCTTCTTTTCTGTTGCATCCTCCATACTTCCTCACCGACCATATATCTTCTGTGCATTGCCTCGTCTGCCTCGTTCTTGATCGCTAATTTCTTTTATCCTCCTAATCCTCACATCCTCACTACCACGGTCTTCTCCCATCCCTCCCGTCCTGTACATCCGCAGCAGTATCAGATCGTACCATATCATACATTCAACAGACCGTGCCGTATTCAACTGACCGTGCCGTATTATCTCCGTCGCAGCCACACTCAATCCTGCTCCAATCATCGTTTACTTCCTCTCTGATCGATAGGTAGATCTATCCATCTATCATCTACCTATCTACCAGTACCATCAGCCGGGATCATCAGCTTAGACCGCCAATCCCTTGCGGACCCCACTTCCGCGAAATCAAAACAAATCCAGGCAGCCACAGCTCCGTCTTAGTTCCTCGGTCGCATTCGACTGTTATAATAGATAGGACCTGGTTAGTATCGAAAAGAAATCATTCTTGCTTTGACAGCAAGATCTTCAACGGGTGCGATTCGTTTCAGCAGCCGTCTCAGTATGGCCGCCCTTACTATGACTCCTACCACAATGCGGCGGCCCTTTGCCAGCCTCGATGCACCGCGTATGCGCTCCTTGCTTAAGACAAAAATGAACATCAAGAACCAGCAAAATGGTATGGCTTTCCTCAGCCCTTGACCACACATGCAACGTCATTCTAACACTCTGCTTCACGTTAGGTGCGTCGCCTGCCAAAAGGAGGCCTTTGGCCGAGGTTGATGTGGAGAATATCGACCCGGCCACCGTAAACATGTCAACAAAGCGAAAACGCGGCTGCGACGAAGAAGACCATGATCCCAGCAAATGCTCTCCCAAGCCATTGAAGTCTTCTCGTATGGCTCTGACCGTCGTGAAATCGAACATTACTGCTCCCATGCCTTCCTCAACCTTCAAGGCACCTCTCTCGAAACCAAAATCCACTCCAGCTCTCAAGCCTGTCGGCCGTTCGCCTCAGGGCAAATCCTGCAAAGCATTTGCTCGTCGCTCTACCATCAGCAAGAGTCGGCCAGAGCTTACAGGCAGAAAGAGTATATCCCGGCCTTTCTCCATCGCCACAGTATTGGGCAATGTGCAGCCCAAGGCCCAGGCCGCCCATAAGACTCCAGCGTCCTGGTCTTTCGAGATCTACGTGGACTCGGAGCAGGAAGAAATGACCAACCTGATGCAGCACTCCACCTGCGTGCTGGATATCAGTGATGACGAGGGCAAGGCGGAATTGTCAAGTCGCGGCAAGGAGAACATTCCCCCGTCTGAGTTGGGAATTGACCTGTCTCAGACCCGTGAGCGAGAGACTTCCGTCTCAAGAAAGACTGAGATGACGGACGAGCCTCGCTCTCCGCTCGGTGAGCTCAATGCCGCCGACTATTATGGCGAAGACTGCCATGCCTTCTCATATGCCGTGGTTTACGACGAGGATGAGACCGCCTCGGAAACAAAGACCACCCTATCTCCCCTTCCACGCAACCCTACGCATCCCGCTCGGACAAAGTTGTCAAGTGTATCATCCATGTCCTCGATCCTTGCAGCTACGCAGCCCGCCAAGACTACCGAGTCTACAAAATCTGAGGCAGAAATTGAGATCTGGGAGAGTCAGAGCACTGCAGATGAGTCAGAAAAGGCGATAGAGAGCAACATCAGCGACGAGCTCTCTTCCTCAACGGCCTGATTAATTAATGTTTGGAGTAATCATTTTTTCTGTTAATAATAGTCTGGATGGCACCGGCGTTTGAACTAGCGGGTTGGGCACATTTGCATGGCGTTGAAAATGGTTCCTGTTTCTGGAATTGTTCGAACTTGGATACCCTCTCTTGCCCTCTTTTGATCTTGACATTTCTTTCTTTCCATAATCAGCAATTGGATCCCTCATGACGACCTTACGTTCCTTAATCATCCTTGTAGTCACTCCTGCTTAGCTTCCTTGTTGCAGTTTGCTTAGTGTTCTGGCTCTCATCATCTTCACCATAGCCGCCCAGTTCCTAGGCCCATTATTATATGCTAAATTCAGAGGTCTCGGTCCCGATTTCGGGTAATGTCCGCTTCTTACGGAGTCACAATGCAGTATATATCAAATTAGGGCAGAACAACCTTGAGAAGAGGATCATGGCTTTGACAGTTCGTCCACATCCATATCCTCTGCAGCATCTGACTCTTCCTGGTCCAGATCATTCGCCTCATCCTCATCCGCCGCCGTAGCAGCCGCCTCCACCGCTTCCGCCGCGGCCGCCACCTGAGCCTCCAGCCTCTCCGCCTCTTCCAGCGCTTCCTCCTCGCCTTCGCCCTCGCTCTCCTCTTCCTCGCCTACATCCTCGCTCCACTGCACGCGTTTCCCGCCCCCACCATCAGAAGCAACAACTCCCGCCGAAGGAGCAGCATTTGTACGGGCACTCGCACCCGCAGCATCAAGCTGGCCCTTCCAGGACGCCTTGATCGACGCCCGGATATCAGTCGCCAGCTGCATCTCCCGCGAGGAGGTGCCCTCGGGATCGAGCGTGAAGTCCGCCAGGGAGCTATCCGGCGCAACATGGTCCGGGAAGCGGAGGACGCGCGCGAACTCGCGCTCGTCGGCTGCGCGGCCGTCGAGCATGCTCTGCACTTTGGCGCGCATGATCGTCCTGGCTTTGCCGATGGTGCCGCTGCCAAACCAGCCGTCGACGGCGATTTCGCAGGTGTCTCGTAGGAAGCCTGGGGGTTGCGGATCGGGGAAGAGGATGGAGCGCAGGAG
>JAAAPX010000294.1:0-14555 GCA_012656285.1 Aspergillus fumigatiaffinis | reverse complement strand
GGATAGCTTGGGGGATGGGGGAGGTGAGATGCGGCGGTGGAGAGAATTGCGGAGAGAATTGCGGAGAGAGTTGGGGAGATAGTTGGGGATGATGGGGGCTTGGTGGTAGGGTCATCTGTTGTTGTTGGTGGTGGAGTTGGAGGTGTGGTGGAGGAGCAGGTGGTGGTGGTGATTGTGGGGAGACCCTGCCGCTGTATGAAAAGGAGCCTGCGGGTGACGGTAGTCTGTCTGGTGGAGCGAGCCGGCTGTCAGGTTGGTGGGATAGAGATGCTGGTGCTGCAGATGCTAACTGCTGGCTGCTCTTGGAGGCCCGCGGCGAGCGCCTGAAGCGAGAGAAGGATTCGGGCGCAAAATACCCCTCTGGCGGGGGATTTTGTCCCTCGAACGACGTCTGACTCTCCACGTTTGACCGGCGCCGACCACGACCTGTCCGGTCGTCTGAGTAGAAGCGTGTATGGCCAGGTGCTGGATGCGACGACACCGGACGAAGCCATTCCATTGTCTGCGCAACAGACGACTCGGGAGCACGTCCATGCGCCTGAGTGTTATTTTGCTGTTGCTGTTGCTGTTGAGAACGACCAAACCAAGCCTAGTTGAGATATCAGCTTGATACAGTCAACCGACGAATACGGGTTTCAAACTTACACCCAGCCTATCAAAGGCTCCGCGACGCGACCGGTCAGTTTTGGGCGAAGGCTCATCAGGAAACGAGGGACCCCGATTCCGTTTGAACAATCTAAACTTCTCCATGGGCGGCTTGCTCTTGGGAGATGCTAGCTTCCGTGGAGGCGATCCTCTTGCAGCCAGGTCAGCGTCAAAGAGGTCATCCTGCGAGACCTGTGCATTTGAATCTGTCCGCGGGCTGCTTGAGCCAGCGACAGAGCCAGATTCATAAGAAAAAGCAGGGTTCGCAGACGAACCGCTGACCCCTCTGGAATGAGTGAAAATTTCAGCCTCGACGCGGCTCTTCCGAGCATGCCAACGGCTGAGGCCAGGACTCGGAGTGGTAGCCGTGCCAGCAACACTAGGAACAGGCGTCTGATTCGCGGGACTCAGCATGTCGCTGGGATTAAGGCTTCCGGGTTGACCGACGCCAATAAGATTAAGACTAATCTCTGTTCTTGCACTTGCAGATTGGGACGGCCGTTCTGGGGACTTGGTCAGCTCGTATTCGGAGTAAGTGCACATCGCGAGGTCATGATAGGGACATCTTGAATAAAGATATAAGAGAAAAGTCAAACTCAAACTCAAACTCACCCAGTCCCAGCCTGGATGATGGCTGCAGGCCCGAATACGCCTCCAGTGTGCCCAGCGAGGAGATGGAGGGAACGCTTATGCGACGAAGAGGAGGTGGAACAGAGAGCCTTGTACTAGTTGCAAGGTCGACAGGGGATTCCTCTAAGCCCCGCCAGACACGGTCTAGAAGATGAGCGCCCGCAGGTGGCGGTGCTTCTGCGTCTTCTGCACCACCAGGACTCATCTTTCCATCGTCAATTGCATTTTTATTGGTGATCTTGTCGCTGAGGCCGGAATAAAATGCAGCATTCTGGTATGGGGCCGTCAACAATTCACCTCGTTCCTGTGGCTTGGCGTTTGCTTGTGCGAGGCCAGCCTCTTTCCCACAGTTCGAGTCCACGCAATAGCCTGTCGCTAGAGTCGCTACGGTTGCATCGACAGGGTATCGGCGCTTATCGTCGCTTTTTAGAGGCTTTCGATATATCTTTGTCATCGTCGACACTGTTTTTCTTCTCAAAATGCTTGGTAACTGAGCTTTTGACGCAGAAGAACTCGACAGCGCCTTGGAATGCGAGTATCGTATCATCTCACTGGGCAATGGCTTTCTAAGTATACATCCTCTTGTATTCAGTTGGCGATGTAAAAATGCTATATTGATATCATCAGCACTTCGTCGTCTACTTTCACTTGCCGCTGCATGCTGTGGCTCTACATCCCAGGGCAGTTGCGTCGACTCGGTCAAGGCTCCTGTCCGTCTGATGGGTAAACTCGCAAACTGCACAGTATTCCGCTTGAGAGCCATACTCTCAGCCTCATATTGATCTATGGCAGATTGAAAGTCTGAAAGCTGGATTTCTCTGCGATAACCGCGCACCCGGTGGAATCCCTACTGATCAACACGCAATTAGAGGTGACGGACAAATATCGACCATAGATTTGACAATAGTTGGGGAAGCATTAATCATGTCCATTCTGACTCGGACTGCATATGTTCATTACACCATGGTATCAAAGAATAGAATAAGCAAGACAGGACCAGAGAGAAAGAAGACGGATGCAACGAGGGAGCATCATATATAGACCACAACCTCCGCTCTCAAGTGTTTATAAATGCAATGACCACCAAACCGAAACCAAGAAATTAAGCATCTACCTTTTCTGACTCTCCTCTTTTCAGCTTATTTCTGCCCTTGGCGAAGAGACCCTTGGCGGCCTCGCCTGCTCGGCCGCCCAGGGCTCCCGCCGTATGTAACAGGTCCTTTCCGCGTTGCTCGACCTGTTGTTTATTCATGATCGAACCAAGCGGCGCAGATGGACGTCGTGCGTGGCCCGATCCAGACGGAGGGCCATCTTGGGTCGATGAGGTGAAGTGTCCAAGAGACGATAGCTTCGGGAATTTTCCTTTGGATACGACCGCTTTAGGCTCGACAGAGGGGGCCTTCATGCTTTGCTCCACAACATCCATGTGCTCCGGATGGGCACGAATCACCACCTGTAACCAATTCTTCAAACCGGTATCGATTGTGGTGAACTGGTCCCGTGTACGGTCAAAAGCTCGGACTCGCTCATCGGAAGATTGTATTCCCATAATGTCACGGAAGCCCAACAATGCCGGCTCAACGGTGGGCGGCATCTTGGGCTCAGGCAATGGGGATCGATCCTCCAAACTCTGACGATTGATGACTTCAGGCAGGTAGCTGTCATTCGAGTCGCTGCTATTTTCCATGGCAGCAGGAGTCACTAGGGTGAGTTTAGGTTTCTCAGGCGTCTGTTGGACGTCAGCTTCGTGACCTCTATCAGCTGCCATCTCCGACTCGTTGGGGGCAGTCTCTGGCGCTAGCTCAGTCGCATCGTTTGCCACAGGGAATTGTCCTGGAATGGGGATAGCCGACGGTGAGGTCGCCTGCAAGTCCACTGGCGGTACCACCTCCTCCTCCGATGACGATTCCCACGAGAACCGTCGTTTCAACTTAGGCTCTGAAGTAGGCTGAGCAGGAGCAGCCGGTGCCGGAGTACTCATAGGCGAACTGGAGTACGGATCCTGTTGCGAGGCGTTCTGGGAAGCACCGTAGACAGGGGCTGGAGGCCTTAGATCCTGAGGGCTTGATTCGACTTGCTCGCTCCAATATTGTTCGTATTCACTGGGTATCAGACTGGTCTCTGTGTCTTGTCGAGCAGTCTGTGGCCTGTTAGGAGTTTGCTGCTCTGTTTCCGCCGAGGGCGTGGTTTCCCGGCTCAAGGAGCGAATAATCTCCTTTCTCAACCGATCACTCTCGGTGTCCTGCGGCGAAGTTTCTGCGCTGTTTGAAGGGATGATAACTGGGATTTCTTCACAGCTTTTGACGGGGGAATCCGCAGGCGGGTTGGCGCCAAAGTTGAGGGGCGCTGGTAGATCCCTGTCGGAACCAGTTTGAGGCAGTAGCACAGAGGCTCTATGCGGTAGCGGCTGTTGAAACGAAGAGGAACTGTCTCGCGGGGAGTCTGCAGGTGTCTCCGATGACATCTCTGCCAGCACAGAGGGAGGAGTCGCCTCGGCGCTGTTATTGATGATCGGTTTTCTTGAAGGGCTGTTACCCGGGCTGGGAAGGCTAAGGTCTCGACGATGACCAGGCTTAAATACCATGGCCTGATCGTTGGTACCTTTCGGTGTTGAGATTTCACCAGGCTCCTCCACGATTGTTGGCGTCTTTTCTTCGTTCGGGCCGCGAGTACCAATGATGGGACTGATGACCGACGTGCTGTCACTATTGGATCGTGCAACGCTGTCAACAGTTGTGCTTGGAGTGTCGGGAACATCGAATGCTTGATGTACAACTGAACGGAACCCGAGCGACGGGTTGTGCTGCAGCTGATGGGCTTGTTGAGAATCAGAGTTCTGCTCTTTCTGCACGCTTGAATCCGAAGCCAAAAAATCAGCATCGAAGCCAGAAATTCCCCTGACATCGGGGAGCTCAAGGCTTGCGGCACCAGGCGCGGTTCTTGGAGTGGCACTTGGGTCGTCAACCTTGCCGTGACCGACATCGTTCGGCGCATTAGATCCCGGACCTAGTTGAAGTTCGTGATCCGCGGTTGCAGGCGGCTGAGACGTAGAAATAGGCTCAGTGTGGGAACGGCCCAGACCGGAGGGACTGTCATTCCGAGGGGTATCTGGCGACTGTTGACGTCTCTCTTGCATGCGTTTGTAGATGTCGACAGGTCGCACGAAAGGCAGGGGCTTGTTCGAGGGAGCACTGCCCGCAGTGCCCTCAACAGCATTGCGGTCCGCCGACCGACTGCGACTTCCAGCAGGCCCTACACCGAGCGTTGCCACCTGATCCATTGAGCGTGATCGATCCATGCTGGGTAGCGGGGGTCTCAACGGATCCCGAGGAGCTACTCTGGATAGGTCGTTGGTGCTCTGGCTGAAGCTTGCCGGCTCGGGCATCGGTGGCGGCTCATCGTCGTATTCCTCGTAGTCATCGTCACCCCAGTCATTCCCATCGTATGAATATTTCTTCGCCTCTACCCAACGCTTGGTCTTTGCGCGGTTAACATTTGTTTTGAACGAAACGGGGGGTCCGCCGCGGGCTTGTGGTGCCACTGGAGTAGTGGTACTGGGAGATGAGCTGCATGTCCGGACAGCATCAGTCAGCTGAGCCTAATATATACTGTCTTAAAATGAACTTACAGCGTCTCATACTCCGGTTCGTAGGGAACTTGAAATGGACGAGCCATTGCTACACGCACGCGAGGGAAATGGAGAGCTGGGCAGCATCAACAAAGTGCGACTAAAAATTGCGCAATAGCAAATCAACACAGAAGGCACATCTGACAGGATGTCCCGATGATGAAGGCTTTTTTTGTCGAGATCAAGATAGGTTACGCTGGACCGTGGATCGAGTTCGACGGAGTCTACCTAGAGAGGAAGTGCGGTATGTTTCACAAGATGACGTGGGTACGATCGGATTGCGACAGCACCTGATGCTCAGCCTCGGCGACGTGTCAATGTGGGTGAAGGGGTATATCAAAAACAGCGAGTTGTGAAAGAGAATTTTGCCGATCAGCTTCCTGAGAACTTGAGTCTCTCCCTCAGCGACAGTCGATGGTTGTTGTTTTTTCCCCCTCTGCCGGTCATGATAGAGAGGTACCCCTGGTACTTAAAATAAACTGCGGCCTGATGCGGCCTGGGGAACAAAAGCGTGGCTATAGTGGCTGTGCTAGTGGCACCAATGTCACGTGGAGGGCTGCCACACTTTCCCCCATCCGGAATGACACGAATCCGCCCCCATAGAGAGAGTGACAGAGGATGGGCGTCTTTCTTGGCCAGATCAATACTCTTTCTGTTCGTGGACTTCTGAACTTTGACGATATGAAACTCCCTAGACTTTTCTAATCCACTACTATTCCGACTTCACTCGATGTTCACTTGTTTACTGCCCCTATTTGACTAACGCCGGATACGCCTCAACCGTTGCCTTCTCCTTATCGATTAGCCCGACCTCTACGGAGTACATCCTAGCCTATTTCTCAACTTCAAGCCGCCTCGACACATATATTATAGCGGCCACTACGAATTCGCGATCTTGAAAATGGTCGGCCCCTCCATCCAGGATCGCACGGGCGAATTCCAGGCCATCCTCGGACAAACCCAGAAACGCCTCGCGACTTCCAAAGTCGGGTCACAACGTCAAGCACTGCTCTCGGACTCGCAACGGAGACAGGCGCACGCCGGCACGGATGGACAAGGACAAAGCAAGCGCCGGTCGGAGTTTGCTAGGAGAGCCGCGGAGATTGGACGAGGTATCACAGCGACAACCGCGAAGTTACAACGGCTGGCTGAGTGTGAGTAGTTGGTTGCTGATGGGCTTCTTTCATCTGCTGATCTCAACGTAGTGGCGAAGCGCAAGACGCTCTTCGATGACAGACCTGTCGAGATTTCGGAGTTGACCTACGTCATCAAACAGGACCTGGCGTCGCTGAACCAGCAAATTGCTTCGCTGCAAGCGCTTACATTATCGCAACATCCAAAGACGAATCGAACAAAAGCGGATCAGGAAGGAGAGCACAATGACAATGTAAGCGGACTCCAAGTGGCCGACTTGCGCAACGCTAATACAACCTAGGTCGTGGTTATGCTCCAAGGAAAACTGGCGGATGTCGGTGCGAACTTCAAAGAAGTCCTCGAGGTTCGGACAAAGAATATTCAAGCGTCGCGATCTCGGACAGAGAACTTCGTCTCTTCGGTGTCGTCGAAGTCGCAAGTTCTGGATCCGCAACGGTCGGACTCCCCGCTGTACAACCCCTCCGGACGGAGGACGCCACAACCAGGTTTCCAGGGAGCCTCTTCAGATCTATTGACGCTCGATCCCTCAAATCCTTCGCCTCTTGGGCGCCCATCGTTCCAAACAGATCAGCAATTACTGGTGATGGAGGAGGCGCAGACGAACAACACTTACATTCAGGCCAGAGGCGAAGCCATTGATGCCATCGAACGCACCATCAGTGAACTCGGCGGGATCTTCGGCCAACTGGCTCAGATGGTCAGTGAGCAGTCAGAGATGATCCAACGGATTGACGCCAACACCGAAGACGTGGTGGACAATGTTGAAGGCGCCCAGCGCGAGTTGATGAAGTACTGGAGTCGCGTATCCGGTAACCGATGGTTAATCGCCAAGATGTTTGGTGTCCTTATGGTGCGTTTCTCTCTTCTTGATGCCGTTGCAGGAGCTAACGAGACAATGGCAGATTTTCTTCCTTCTCTGGGTTTTGATAGCCGGATAGATATACCCCTTATTTTTTTCTAATGTATTATTATGGGCCCTGGCCTCTTGCTCGACACATCGTACCCGCGCTCGGACGCATGTTGCATATCTTTCTTCACTTGAACATGGAGCTATTTCTATTTACAGTGGCCTGGCTAGACTTTCCTATGATCGCTTATTATGAGCCGATGTTAATATCATGGTGCTAGTTTGAAAATACTCTGTCGATCTGAGCGTCGACATGTACGTATAGTCCTCCATTGCTGCATATCCACTGCTGTCATACATCGATAGAAGTACAGTTGTTGCAACATTACTCAAAGCTTGTCTTGTTCTACTCTAGATCTCAATACTGGTCATCACAGAATTCACAATGTAACCTTATATACGACCCATGGAGAACGTGAACTGGATCCTCACCGCGATGCGTAATCACACCCCGCCGATACATCTCCCTCTCAGCCGCCTCAAACCATACCTGCCTTAGATCAGGAGGAGCGACCAGCGCCTGCTCGTCAGCGGCAGCGGCCATTTGGTGACCACCCACGGACGCTAGGTACTCCTCCCAGTCCTTTCGCATTCGCAGCAGGAACTCCCTCCGTTTCGTCCAGGTGGATGATACATTCCTGGTATGTGCGTGCTGAGCGCGCGTGTGAGGATGGCTTTGTACGTTCCTGGCGTGCGCGTGCTGCGCTTCTGCGGATTGGTCGTCTGCCGCCGCGATGAAAAAGTCTAGGATCCTTTCGAGCGTGGATGTCGTGAGGAGAATACTGACCCAGCTTCCGGTTGAGGAGGGTGGGAACTCCGGGTTCATCATGTGGCGCACAGATGGGCAGAGGAGATGCATGCAGTGGTGGGTCGAGAGGAGGACCTCGGTCGTTGTGAATGGAGGTCGTTGGAGGATGGACTGTTGCTCTTCGAGCGAATGGTGCAGATCATCGGGTCTCCCTGTTTCTCTTGCTGCGTCACGGGTATCTGCGTAGGATTCGAGGAAGAACGCAAGGTATGCTCTGCAAATGTTAAAATTGTGTAAAGGGTGGCATGGAGTCAACTAGACAGACGTACAAGGGACACAATAAGCGAGATTGAAGCGCGCTAACAGCTCTGCTGTAGACTACCTCCTTTTCCGTGTTGCAGGATGACCAAAGGGGCTGAGCTTCAGGATCATGCTGCAGCTGCAGCTGAACCGCGTAATCGGCTAGATAATACGATAGCCTGATACAAGTTGTCCAGCAGCGAGTTAGGTCGGCGAGATAGCCGAAGGAATATTCGGGGAATTCGTCGCGCAACCTGCTAGCAGTGTACTGCGGTGGTTGGGGTGGAAAAAGCTCAGAAATGAATGTCAGGTCATCTCCTGGAGAGCAGTCGCTACTTTGCAGATATTGGCCCTTTCGATGACGAAGATATTCGCGAGATATCGCATACTCTTCTGGGTGAATTCGCCGATACAGCACCCGACAGGACAGCATCAAAGAATAGATATCCGTCAGTGAGCAGTGTACCAGTATCTGAGTAAGGACATTGACTGGTATTTCCTCCCAGACTGAGTTCCTCTGTTTGGGGGAGTTGCTAAGAACCTTTATCAGCTGTATGCACTCTAGCTGCTCCGTGACTGAACATACATAGTGGATCTTCCTCTTGACGCACGGGAATGTCTTCTTTTTTGCAAAGCATGGCGAACACGATCTAGAACAGGGTGGCTCATGTTCGTTCACTCCATTGAAAGATCTTTCCGAATATCTCTCGTCGTTCGGCGTTGCAGTTGGAGGATTGTTTGAGACCAACTTCAAACCAACCAGAGCCTATGTTCCCATGCAACTGAATGAGTGAGAAAATAATGAAACAATTGCGCATCGCCGTGGGTCTGGCCCCAAATCAGGTTTACGTCTTGGCTAATCTTGTTGATCGTGTAGACCCGCAAACCCGCTGTCAGATCATACTCAAATAGTCAACTCGGTGGATCAACTATAATAAGGCTGAAATAATCTGTTGCCAACGAGCCAGCATATCCGCTGCGGTATTGGTCTGAGCTTCAGACTATTCACTCCAGAGTTTGAGCCAGGTAGTCGACGTTGAGTTCTGGCATAAATTCCAGTCATCAGTTGGTCAATAATGTTAAGGGACCTGCAAGGAAGACTCGTTCTTTGAAACGCCAAAAACTTTTAGAGTGAGTGTGGTATGGATGACACATAATGTTGATAGCAGCTGTAGGACGAGGAAATATCAATGAACCCTGGGCCTTTATGGCAGTCTATCCTCCGACGAACTGCAAGCTAGTGACCCAACTGAGGATATTACGGCCATATGATAAAATTTGCGAGACGCTTGTGAGAAGGAAAATGTGGTTCTGAGTGTTGAGAAGGGTGCGAACATGCTGTTTGGTAGATAAACATACTATCCTGGAAATTCTCATGCAATTGTAATGAGATCGTTACTCTATGATATTCTGTTGATGGAAAAGGGAAGAGAGAAGATAACAAGACTTTAACGAACAAGGAGAAGCGTGTGAGCATGTTGAAAAATGCTGCCAGTTTCCGGATCGATAATTCTACTATTTTACATTTGAACTCTCGAAACTATGCAAGATCACATCCTCCTTCTGACCCAACATTTCTATGCACCAACCTAATCATATCCTCCAAAGATCCAATCTTCATGCTCCAAGTTTCAGTCACTGTCACTCCCAAAGCGCCTAAGATCCTCAAGGTCGATATATTGGTCCATCGGCGAAAGACCTCTGATCTCTTCGACACCAGCTCTGAGGGCATCCATCACGACGCTAACCCAATGCGCTGCTGACTGCTTCGCCGCCAATGGGTCATTGCGAACCTCCGTCTCCCTGAAGTATTCAATGTCCGTGACGTACCTAATATTGTCAGCTAAATGCCGAGCAAGTTGTGTCAGAGGAACGGCATACACTCTCCTCTTCTCCGGATCAAACTTGAGAAACGAAACACCAACATAATCGAGACCGTGCTTGTTGAATTTACTGTCAGATGAACATGTCAGAATGTCCCCAGCAGCCCGGAAATTCGACATCACTTACACAGCCATATCAAGCAACTGATTCTCGATGCGCGGAAGCTCATCAGCATTCAGGAACTGAGGTGCGTCAGCCAAACTGAAGGTAGGGAAGTCTTCCAGAACCAGGATCCACAGGTATCCGCCGGGGTTCTCGAAGGTCAGGTCCTGATGCATCTCCCTCTTGCCGTAGAACTTGGGAGTATACCCTGTGTCTGACAGGGTTCTCCACATCTCGCATTCATTGCGGAAAAGCTCAGCGGCATTGTTTTTCATAGTTCGCTTGCCTCTCTCTTCTTCTCTCATGAATGGATCTGCCCTATGTCGATGAAGTTAGTGACAGGATTTGCATGACAGCAGGCAGAAGACATACTCCAGAAAGAACTTGACGACGACAGGATCCTTGGTCTCGCTTTCCTCGGCTTCGAACATGGCCCTGCGCTGGTGGTAATCGATATTGTAACGCTCCCAGAGGATTTTCTTCAAGCGGTAGAGACGCCCTGCGATTGGGAAAGTGGCTTTTTCGAACTTTCTCATGACGCTTCCAGCAGGGAAGTCCTTATTGGCACCTTCGCACTGGCACGCACCCTCCATTTTGAGACTGACAATGTGAACTGAGCTGGGGAGGAGGCATGAAAGCTGAAGAGTGATATGAGCTTTATACGACTCACGTGCATACAAACCATCAGTGAATGGGATAGAAAGTAGCGTGGTCTTAAGCGAGACGCGTATACAGTCTCCAGCTCTATTGTTGGACGCGTGATAGAAAGCACTAAGTGAATCATTCATGAGCATGTATCTCTCAAGGCTAGGCAACTGGCCTCTTCAACCCATAGGTTCCAATATCAACATTGAAGCACCCTCTAAACATGATATCCATACAAAGTTCCATAACACACCAACAACGAACCCCAGAAGTTCAATATAACCCAATGATGATATCACCGTCTATTTGAGCGTCCAAGTCCAATTTCACCTTGGCATGGACATTCAGATGGATCTTGATGTTGATACTCTCCTTCTTGCCATCGTCCCGTTTCGTCGTTGGTTCAGCGGCCGGCTCGCTGGCGGTTGGTTTGACCACCACGGTTTTTTCTGTGGTTTCTTGCACTGGCTCGTCTTGGATCTCTGCTGGGGTACTTGGCCTTATCAGCTATAGCACGGATATTAACCTGACTTGATACATACCTCGGAGCATCCTGCCATTTTCGATCGCTCATTTTGTGGTTTGACGGTGAAATACGGAATTGTACAGCTGCAGAAATAACGACAGCAACGAGCGAATATAAGATGGAGTAATGAAGCACAGTCAGGATGATCTCTCTGTACCATCTGTGGGTTATGTTGCATCTGTGTTGTGGGGATACCTCCATTTCCGTTTCCGTCGATCAGCGGCCAAGTGTACCTGAAGAACCACAACCACCGTGGACAATGGTATTATCCTGTCAATTGATTATCTCCATCAAAAGTTAACTTTATTTAAGTTCCATCAGCTGGCGGGAGCTGCATGTTCCATACAACTACCCAAGTCAATCCGCGACACCATTTCAGCCACCCACCAAAATCCACGCCATGGTCCTCGGCCTCGCCTTAATGGGCGCCATAGCCCCAGCAATGATAAACATGGACCAGAGCTCCAATAGACCTGAATCTGCTCGTCAGCACGCCAAGCGACAACGAGGCCATCTCCTCGCAGAGTGTTACACGGGAGAAGAAACGCCAGAACAGCGCGACCAACTACACAATGTACGGGTATATCTCGAGGAAGATGGAAAGGTAAGCTTCTCGACCCCATACTCACCTTGAACTACTACTAACATAAACAGTTATATGTAACGAAACACCCAACTCCAACAATGACCCCCTTCGACGGCCACTTCTATACACACCCCGACTTTCCCCCCGATAATACCTCCGGACTGATCACGTTAAGCGGGGAGGCGCCGCCTCTTGCCCGATGGGTGTTTTTAGATGCAGAGACAAATGAGATGCGGTATGGAGGGAAAGGGGATAGCAAGGGCCATATCTGTGGGCCGTTTGATTTACTCGATGTCGAGAGTGGGTATATCACGCTTGAACAACGGCAGAGATGGCTGGCTGTAAAGTTGCCGGAACAGCAAGCCCGAGAGAAAGAGGCGTTGGAGCTGGGGATTGCGGAATCTGAAGGTGGAGTGAGAGGGTCGTGGACATTGTACTTTGATCGGGATGAGTATGTGCTGCCGGAGGGGACACAGTGGGTGAAGCTTCGGTTGAGGCATGTTCCAGTTGGGAGGTAGTGGAATCTGTATTTGAGAGAATTGGTTGTAATAGTAGTATATCATGTAAATTGTTCTATCAGACGAAGACTGGTTGTTGGACTTAATGCTAATGTTGCATTCCGCATTCGGCAAGACACGTTGCCTGAGGCTCCGGTCTCAAGTAAACAAAGACGAATTCTAGGTATACATGCAAAACAAACATCATCGGACAAAAAGCCAGGAATAAAAGTTAATCATTATCATCACACATAGCTATCAAAGTTCACAGTCACCGCGTCGGAATGAAATGCTTAGATTGCTCCTGCTGCTCGCTGAACGACTGGGGAAACGCCGCGATGGCAGCCACAATGCCAACAGCCATGAACGCCAGGGAAATAAGGGACCAAATGACGCCCCAGCAGCGGGAAGAGCCGCCATATCTCTGGGCGAAGACACTCGCATCGGAAGTATTGACTTTGCGGAGAATGAGATCGTCACACTGTTCACATTAGCACTAGCCTTTCAAGAGTAGACGAAGAACGTACAATATCCCAGACGCTGTAAAGCGCTGACATGACTCCGATAAATAGCTACGGTGGTTAGCAATAAAGCAACAGAAATAAAGGCAGGGGAAAACATACCACAACCCACCGCAACGCCTCCCCATGAACGATAAACCAACACGCAACCAGTAACCCGACGGCCATCAGAATCGTCACGATAGTCAACCAGTCCCTCCGCGCCCACCACAGGGTAAGCAAGAAGCACACCCCCAGAATAATACTCGCCACCTTGCTCGCGACAATGTCAAACCCAGCGAAGATCAGCAGGGCGCCGATGATGGACGAGCCTAGGTATCCTGCGGGCAGGGTGATGGCGCTGATACCGCCCTGCATGTGCGTGACGCCGCCCTCGTGGGGGTCTAGCGAGATGGACTTTACTCTGCCTCCTGTGCAGCATGCGGTGATGGCATGGCCGAATTCATGGAAGGCGATGACCAGCATCTGTTTTCATTAGTCAAGCGCATGCTAAATGAGGGTAAGCAGTAGGTACCTTGAAAGGCCATAATGACCAGCGCACGTAGGGTAAGTTCCAGAGCAGTGCGATGACAACCACGTACGCCCCCATAACGCCTAAGGTTACTGCTTGAGTATGGTTGACTGAGAGATCTCGCTTGAGGAGATGAGGCTGTGAAGCCTGTTCCTCGAGTACGCTTCTGGCGAGGGCTGCATACGGTGCCATTTTGTGTTGTCTAGTCTGAGAAGAATGATTTGGAAAAATCAAAGCGAAGTGCAAATGAAGCTTTTATTCCTTCCTCGTGATCATAGTAATGCCTGACTGCCTGGTGCCTACGCGTCCAATTGCAAATCCCTGCGCCGCAGTAAACACTTGTCCCATTCCAGCTAGTGTGTGGCTGATATAAGCCTATTTTTAGTATTTGCCTTGTGGATACTGTCAACTGACCAATTACCTTGCATAAAATTTCAACTGTTGTATGATTGGCCAGAAGAAACTATAGATCTGCGTTTTTTTCAGATTAACTTCATTTTCAAGACTTTACTGCCTGCGTACTCGGTGCTTAAAGCAATAAGTATTTCTTAAGATCTGCTCTCGTTCGAGCGTTACTGATGCCTTTCATGATACCAGCAACAATTGAAGTTGAATTTGAGTCATCGCTCCACTGCCGGGCTCAACGCTAACACCGCCCCCATGACGAAGCTTCTTCGGTGGAGATCTTCGCAGACTACGCTAATATTTATGGATATGATAGTATGAGATTAAGACAATGGACGCTAATAGCATCATTGCCGACAGTCTGGTTCATGTAGTGAAAAAGCCACTGGCTAGGCTGTCGGCCGTGTACGAAGCTAGTAGTCGAGACAGTCGAATTTGAACGAGTCTTATTGCACTGCAGGATGGCAACGATACAACAACATAACGTTGCAGACATGAACTACCTACAACTTCTCAAACCTCCCATGCCTCCCCTCCCCATCCCTAAACCTCGCCGCCCCACGCACACTCTCTGTCGCCAACACCTTCGAGCCCATCTCGAACTCCCTCCGCAGGGCATCCTCCATCGATCCCGCGGCATACGCACTATAATAGCAACTCCCCCGATCAACATTCATACACCTCTCCGGAAACCGCATCAACTCCCTCGCCAGCACCCTCGCCTCCTCCACGGCCCTCCCCTTCGCAACAACCCGACTCACCAACCCCATCGCTAGTGCCTCGCGCGCACCAACTCCCCGTCCACATTGAGCACCCAGGAGAACCTCCAACCTGTCCCTGTCTCGTCCGGCAAAGATGAGCATGT
>JAAAPX010000293.1:0-14734 GCA_012656285.1 Aspergillus fumigatiaffinis | reverse complement strand
CCCCCAGAGATCCCATCGCCCCCCGCACCAGCCCCAGCTCGCAAGAACGTCTTCGACAACGACGTCGATCTCGCCGAACTAGCCCGCTCAGCCGATCAGGCCAGCCAAGGCAAACTGCGCTTCGGCCGCGCAGAGGATCTCACCGCGGGCGCCATTCTAGCCGACCGTAGCCAGCACGCCGTCAACAAAGCAGCCATCATGTCCGCCCTGGCAGCCTTCGACTCTGACGACGACGAACACGACGACACATACGACGTCGCCGACGTAGGCGGCACAGTCGACGCCGTAACCGCAGTTACGGACGCCGAAGCAGACGCCGACATCCGCAACCGCCGAGCCGAGGACCTCGACATGACCCTCTTCCAAGCCTACAAGGCTAACCCGGCCCTCTTCGCCCGTGATTCTGCCACGCGCCGCTCACAGCCGCGCGCATCGCTCAAGCGCGAGACCGGCATGACCGATGAGGCCATTGAGGGCTGGGGCGTGATGTTGGCTCGAGATCCCAAGCGTTTGGCCAAGTTGGAAGATCGATTCGCGATGGCGGCTGGTGCCCCTGGTGGCGCCTTGGCGCAGCCTGAACTGCCGTCGACAGCGTACAGGAAGCCTGGACCTAGGGAAGATGGTGAATCAGATAGTGACACTGATCAGCCCAGCTCTGCTTCTGGCGGCAGAGGAGGAGGTCCCGGGCGAAGCAGTGGTCGCGGTGGTCGAAGAGGTGGCGGTGGTGGGAGGGCTCGCAGAGGAGGGACTACTGCCGGAGGTTCAGGAGAGCAGAACCCAGCTGTGGCTCGACAAAGAAAGGAAGAAAATAAGGCTAGCAGGGCGAATCACAATAGACGCCAACAGAGAGCCAGAAAAATTGCCCGGGGCGGTGGCATGCCAGGTTGAGATGTTACGTAAATACGAAAGAGACACTCCACGTTTTGTACAGTTTACGATGTGTGTCCCTTAATAGACCTGTAGATACGAATGCATAGCATGTCTAAGCGACAAATCTCAATTCAGTCATCCATGCTGACTATGAAGAAGAATAGGACGGGTTTGCATGCGCTCTCTTCAACAGTGCTAGCAATCGAGTGCCAGCTCTAATGTCATTATCTAACAGCGTCAAACACAAGAAGAAGCATGACGGTCATTAAAGTTGCTCAACAGAGCCTCACACGCATAGCGTAACACACAGGGCCAGACCCAACCTTGAAACAGCCACCAACTATGGAAAATGTACACTGACAGTTAGGATCCAGGAAACCGGACATCTGGCTTCGGAATAACGAGCTCAACCATGAGCAAAGCAACAGTTGCCTTTCAATGATGATGATCTGAGAAAACGCCCTGTTCGGCGCACGACTTTCTGCATTCTTCAAGGATACGGACTTGCTTCGCGACATCCCCAAGTCTGCTAATCACTTCCTTGTTGCCGTCATAAAAGGTGAAAACGGCATAGGGTATGCCAGTATCGCGACAGAAGTCGATCACGAGTTTCTGGGTACGACGCAGGTTGTGACGGGGAATGCGAGGGTAGAGGTGGTGAATAGCCTGGAACTGCAGTCCACCATGGAAGAAGTCAAGCCATGTAGGGCAGTCGACATCCATGGTGGTGCGCAGCATCTTTTGAGGGAACGATTCATGCACACCCAAGTCGGCAGTCGACATGGCAAAATGGGACAGCGTGATCTGCACATGCAGAGGAGCAGTGACCATGTGGGAAACCAGGATGTAGGCTATCCGGCTGCTCCAGTCTGGAATAGAGCGGTATAGAACACCGTAGCCGAACCAATACCAGAAAAATACTTGTCCTCCGATCTCGAACCAGCGGTGCCACCAGGCAGGACCCTTCTTTGGGGCTTGGCCGCAAAACAGGTATTCCCAGCTTAGTCGGTAGAGATTGAATCGACCAAACAAGAGGATTGGATAATAGAGGTAATTCTGATATCGCAGCAGGAAATTCGCTGCGGCGTCAAAATGCATGACACGGTCATAGTACGTGCTTCGGAGACTGGTCAGGAAGCGATGTGATATGGCAAAGAAAGGCATGTGTTCAATGTCGGGGTCATGCTCTGGAGCATTGGTGACGATGTGGTGGACATTGTGATTCCGTTTCCACCAGCCCAGGCTCAGGCCGCCTAAATAATCCGCAATGATGATACCAATGACTGAGTCGACATGAAAATGGTGAGTGATGCCCATATGGCCAGCATCATGGGCTGTGAAAACGAGCTGGTGCCAGAAGCACCCTAGAAAGAAGGCCGATATCACATACCAGCCTAAGCGAAGAAAGGTATATGACAGGGCAACGAGAAGAGTGTAGCGACAGCATTCTATAAAGTACGAGAAATAGTTGCAATTGTAAAGACCTTCCGCGCGGATCCGCTCATTCAGTTCGCGGTATTTCCGCTTGATTTCTTCCTGATTCGCCGTGTCGAGGGATGGGTACTTGGCGACATCAAAGACGATCTCCTCTTGAGTTCGGGCATCAAGGAAGAAGGGTTTCGGCTCGAACCCTTCAGTCGGAGTGGTTGAGACTGATGTATCCGAAGTCGTTGTCGATTTCCTTCGGCGGCGGACTCCTGGTGCGTTGTCTCCTGCGTCTGCTGCATCAAACACTGGAGAAGGGGGCTGTGAGATATCCTGATCTGTGCTGTCCTCGTCGCTTGAACATGTCTCGCCTGGATATGGACGGAACTTCCCGCCCTGGATCGGAGGGAGAAAGTTCAACCACGGTCCCTGGATGCGACCGATCTGGAAAGACAACATTCGCTGGCGTGCCTCTGGTGAATGTAACCTATACAAAAGCGAACGTCAGTCGCCAGGTTACTATCGTCTAGGATTCCTCGGTAACCGTACGCATTGATTTCGTCCGTCGCATCCCGTCCGACCATGTGTTTAATAGACTTGTCTCCTCCGGGGTGAAATTTGATCCACGCATCGACCTTGAGCACTCGATCATCGAAAATGATGATATGCTTGCCATCAGCGATTTGACCCTCAATGTACCGCCGTGACAAGATTGCGTCCCTTCGCGCCCTGGAGCCCGGCGTACAGGCCGCTTCCTGTGTCTGGGCCATCCCGAAGTTGTCTTAGGCTGGATCGATAGATTCGAGCTCAGGAATTGGTACGAATCTGGATAGACTCCAGCATCGTCTGGTCTAGGAATTGAAAAAGCAAAAGAAAACCAACAGGGATGATCCTTAATGAAGGTCCAAGTCTGGAGACCTCGGAAACGGCCTGCGTCGCTATGGGGCGGGAAGCGGTGACTGTGGACTGCTCAAACAGGCACAAAGCGGGGACAAGCCGACAGAAGCACATGAAACGTGCTCCATCGCACTGGCGATCATCATCCCATCCATGATCCATCCATTCCATTCCATTTCAAAGCCACAATCAGCCATCGGCCTATCATACTATCTTTTCTATTCATCTGATCCGTCCGTCTACGCCGTCCATATTCACCATCGTATGATCCACCATGTCCGTTCCTACATCTACAACTGAGGTAATCCAGTGGAATCTTCACAGGTAGCCGAAATATATATCTGATTGCAGTGGTACTGTGTTCTGTAGGAACCTCTTTCTTTACTGGTTCAGAAATGGCTTGAGTGGGACCGAGTAAGTTGATTCCGTGCTCGCAAGTAGGTCCAATGATACCATGAACGATTGCTGATCTCAAACGCAGAATCCCGAGACGCGGGCTGAAATTGAGCAGCTACAGAAATCCGGAGCGACTGCAGAGCTCGAGCTGCGTCTTCGGCAGCGTATGTATATTCTACAATACAAGCTCCTCTGTCTCCTGCACCGGCCGCCTTTCTAACCACACAAGTACAGGCATTCAATTCGGAACAGCCGGCCTTCGTGGTCGGATGGCGGCAGGGTTCTCCTGCATGAACTCCCTGACCGTCGTTCAGGCATCGCAAGGGTTGGCCAAATACATTAGAGACAAACACTCCGACATTGCGTCGAACGGTGTGGTCATTGGCCATGACGCTCGGCACAACTCTGCCAAATTTGCTGCTCTGGCAGCCAATGCCTTTATTGCGATGAAAATACCAGTCTGGTATTATTCAGAATCCTCCTTGACACCATCAGTACCATTTGGTGTGACGCATTTGCGAGCTGCGGCTGGCGTCATGATCACTGCAAGCCACGTATGTTTCCTCACAATTCGCGCAGTGACAAGAGCAAAGAGGTCTGACACAGATGATTTGTCGACAGAACCCGGCGCAAGACAACGGTATGCATTGCACTCCCTATATCTCGGTTCTGACTGCTGATTGCGTACAGGTTACAAAGTGTTCGGCTCACACTTCTCTTGATTTCAAATGGATGACACTGATTATTGGACTAGGTATTTCAAGAACGGCGCTCAGATCAACACGCCCATGGATGTTGAGATAGCGCAATCGATTGACAGCAATCTAGAACCGTGGCCAAATGCTTGGAACAGCCTAGAAGCCACGGAGTATCTCCATGCTGAAGCTCTTCAGACGATTCTGCCTCGATATACCGAGGCGGTTTGGAACTATGCTGTGAGAATCATGCCACCCTCATTCGGGATAATTGACTAATAGCGTGCCTAGAAATCCACCGTCCCTAGCTGGGCAAGCCCGCGACCATTCATGTATACTCCTTTGCATGGGGTCGGGGGTCTGATCTTTCCCGAGTTATGCCGCTCGGTTGGAATAACCGACTTCGCCGCTGTAACAGAGCAAGTGGAACCGAATCCTGATTTCCCAACAGTGTCATTCCCAAACCCGGAGGAGAACGGATCTTTGGACTTGGCCATGCAAACAGCTGATAAAGAGGGCAAAACCCTCATTATTGCCAATGACCCGGATGCAGATCGGTTCGCTGCCGCCGAGAAAGTTGAGTAAGTTGGCATGCGAAGGGCATTTGTATATTCCTGGAAATAATCACTAATAATCGAGTAGCGGTTCCTGGTTCACCTTCACGGGGAACCACCTTGGCGTTCTACTGGCATCGCATCTGTTTGATTCGCTTGAAGGTCGAAATGACAAATCACGCATAGCTGTGTTGAACTCCGCAGTCTCTACGGGCATGCTCGAGAAGATGGCAAGGTCAAAGGGTTTCCACTTCGAGGAAACATTGACTGGATTCAAGTGGATGGGAAATATTGCCCGGAGACTGGAAGAGTCAGGGTACCATGTACCTTTTGCTTTCGAGGAAGCCCTGGGGTATATGTTCCCAGATGTGTGCCACGACAAGGACGGCGTGACTGCTGCTATGGTTTTCCTAGCAGCGGAAGCTCGATGGAGATCTCAGGGTCTCACCCCTTATTCGAAGTTACAGCAGCTGTTCAAGGATTATGGGTACTTTGAAACACTCAATGATTACTTTCGATCGCCTAGTCCGGAAATCACGAAAAGCCTTTTCGGAGCCATCAGGAACGGGCCTTACCGAACACAAAAATCGCTTGGTTCATTCAAGATCTTGAGGTGGAGAGACATGACAGAGGGTTATGATTCAGGCGCAGAGGATCACAAGCCAGCCCTTCCAATTGACAAAAGTAGTCAGATGTTGACCCTATGGCTGGACCGAGATGTTCGGTTCACCATCCGTGGCTCTGGCACAGAACCAAAAGTCAAGGGTAATTTCCACAGCAGGATCATGGGTGCAAAAACATTGCTAATTAACTTTCTTAGTCTATATCGAAAGCTGCGGTGCTTCGCATGCGCAGGCTGTGGATGCTGTCTGTGACACCTTTCGGACAGTTTTGAAAGAGTGGATCCAACCCTTTGCTCCTTCGATGAGCTACAGCAAAAATCTGCCGACGTCGTCTGGTCATATTCTCAACATTGATTGAAAGAGTGATCTGGACAATTTGCGACAGCTAAACCTGGTAACCTAACCTACTGCATTTAGCTCATTTGTATGGTCATAGAGCACGCCGTCTGGCTGTACTACTATCCTTCTTTGTGACACCTTGACAACCCTCAAGAAAATCAAGTCGGTAGCACAGCATTTCCGAATCGACATCGCATTAGCTACAGCAAGTACCTGCTTTTGAATAGAGCCGGAAGAGCCTCACGTAGTGCGACCTCGCTTTCGAAAAAGGCTTCTTCTGCGTGTTCAAGAAGGGGGCTAGGCTGGGCAACTACATTTGATGCTGCACAGCAGCCCATACCTTGTACGACGAGTCCTGTCGGGCACAGTCGCTATCATGATCGCTTGAAGGGCTATGTTTCCCGCTGAAGTTGACTTCTGTCTTGCCCAAATAGCACACTAGCATTTAAATAGTTGTAGCTCCCAGCACTGGGTGCCAACCCTGAGTGTTACGGACCCATCGTCTCCCACCGTTTAGCTTGTTATCCATTCATAATCGCTGTTGACTTCTTGTAATGGCTATCCGTTCATCCAGCTGGTCCAAACATGTGCATCGACACACCGTTGAGCACCCAGCCGGCAACAATTGCAATGCTTATCCGTATAACACATGTATTGGTGGGCAAGATTGCGAGGCCACCACCGACGACAGCGACACGGACTCTTCGACATTCGGCTCCCATATTCAACGAGGAATCGAAGCTTGCTGCCATGGTACTGCAAGGGGTAGACATGGGTGCCCGCACATGTGCGTACATACCTTTTCGGCATCACACTTGGCCTTGATAGTGCCCTTGCCAGTCAAAGTACCGTTACTAATATGAACACCGGGCTACAGGCTGAACCATGCCCATCCTCTAGGAGAGCGACTGCACGATCACCACTACCACCGACAAACCACTAGCACAAGCCATTGCAACAGCACAGCTCAATCACACTCCTTTGAGAGCTATCCACCCCATCTTGCCTGTCACAGTCACGGCCACGTCCAGCAGCACAGGCACCATCATCACCATCACCACCAGCAATTGACTCACTCTACGCATTATGACGGAGCAAGGGAGACTAGCCAATCCTGTACCTGCAGCCATACGTATGGAACTGAGACTCGTGCTCACAGTGGTGGGTATCAGGGTTGTCGTGGTTTGACACGGGTGTGTCTGTGTCGGCGGCCGTATGGGCCTCCGTTGCCGGGTGGGTTGATGTGCGTGGGTAGGGGAAGGGTGGGATGTGTTTATAGGAGATAGTTCTTATCTTGAGGCTCTGTCTTTTGAAATATATGTTTGATTTCCGCGTTATTTGACATTTATTCATTCAATGGGGTATAAAAGCGATGGGTTCATGAGACAAAGCATGATCCGTTATCTTGGACTCATAAGCCGACGTTTCGTATCTCTCACACCGAGCGACCATCAATCATCATCCGACCAAGATCTTCATTCCAGAGCGTCGCTACTCGGACGAGGCATTTTCCTCATGCTGTGTAGTTTGAGCAGCGGGCTTACCGACACCAGCCTCAGAATCCAGGAGACTGTTCTTCCGGCCGGCAGTCTCAATATACCCAGGGTTCTCCGCCTTGAGGCGCGCAAAGGTCCGCTCGGCATCCCACACCCAGGGCGTCTCAGCCGCGAAGAGCAGATCCATGTCTTCCAGCGTCCGCTGGTTACTTTCCGGGTAGAGAGCCCACACCATGGGGATCGTGATGACGTTGCTGATGGCGAAGATGTACAGGGTCTTTTCGCCGATGGAGCTGAACATCACCGGGCAAAGGAGGGTCTATGAATGTCTCAGTTCGATGTTCGCTAGGAGAAGGGTTGTGGGCACTTACCAGCCAGCCGTTTCCGATACTCCATCCCACCACACCCCAGGCGTTTCCTCGGGCGCGGACGGCTAGGGGGAAGATTTCAGCGGGGTAGATCCAGGGGACTGGTGAGATGTTAGTGGAAGTTCTGGGTGAGTGGAGACTGGAGGTTGAAAGTACCAGTGAGCCATGTGGCGCCAAAAACTGAGGTGAAGATGAAGATCATCGATGCGGCGGCCGCACCGTATGAGCTTGCTTTGCTCACATCTCCGGCCTCCCTAGCGTTGATTGCGAGCCTGGAGAAGCCTCCAGCAAGAAACATGGCGATTCCTTGGGCGACGGATCCCCAGTAGAGGGTCCATCTGCGGCCGATACGATCGAGGGTGAAGACACAGATAAGCGTCGCGAACTGTAGAATCGCAATTAGACAAAGTCTGAAGTTTAGGGATGATGAGGACGGACCATGTAGAAAACGTTGTTCAGACCACTGATCCACTGACTTTTCATCGAATCGAACCCGGCAATGCTGAAAATAGTCGGGGCATCTGGACACGTCAGTCAGACTGAAATTGTATACAAGCGTTTGACGCTGGCAGCAACGACATACAAACTGTGACACCGGCGATTCCGACCCATTCCTGCATGATCTGCAGCCAGATGACCAGTTGCACACGGCGTCCCAGGTGCAACTTCCCGCTCTTGTAGCCGAAAAGCATGGAAAGGTAGGAATTGCTATGGTTTATCGTCTTTTCGAGCTCCGCCACGCTTTGGATATCACGGAACTCGGCTTCGGCTCGGACTGCGTCATCGCCACTGCTGCCACGGAGACGTTGTAGGATGTAGCGCGCTTCCTGCTCCCGTCCAACCTTGACTAGCCATCTTGGGGACTCTGGGAAGAACCAGACAGCTGCGAATAACACGATCAGGAAGATAATCTGAAACGCGATTGGGAATCTCCAACGGAAGGGAGATTTTCCACCGTCGATGAAAGATAGACCACTATTAATTATTAGAAACAACTCCTTCGGACTAAGTGGGAGAGGAGTAGGGCACCCACAATTCCAGCCAATACGCCAAAACGACACCGAAAATGTTGAGTGTAAACTCGATGGCAATGAACTGCCCACGAGAAGTGTGTTCAGCAGTCTCTGTAGCCCAGACGGGCACGATTGCGTTCAGAATACCGGTGCCAATCCCGTTGATGAAGCGGGCTGAGTTTGGTCAGTCACTGCGAAGTTACCCATTGATGTTAAGACTGAAGCCTTACCGCAAATCATCCAGTTGTGGTTTTGTGCTGAACATTGCAACGCGGCGCCAAATATGGCCCACACAGCGCCCGAAGCAATAGTCTTGATTCTACCGATAGAGTCTCCGATCCATCCACCAAGGAGGCACCCGCAGAGCGTTCCGAGATAGTAGACGGCGACAATTCCTCCCTGTAACAAGCTATTTGTGACAACTGGAGTAGGCTGGCCATCTTTCATCTCGGTGTAACCAAAGCCCATCAGATCAATGTAGTCTTTGGCGTTGTTTACTCCGCCCATCATTCCCTGGTCATAGCCTGAATATCTGATCAGTAAAGGCGTTAATGATGCTATACGGCAGACTAACCAAAGAAGAGGATTGACAAAGCAGCAACACAATTGATCGCAATCAGGAGCTTCTTTTTCTCCAGCTTGTGTACAATATTCCATGATGATATTTGGTCACTCATTTTGACGGTAGGGTAATTTAGGGACTCAGCAGAATTGCAAGTGAAGTGACAGACGTCTCAAGAACAGTAGTCGCAATAGGTGTTTCTGACCACGATTCAAGTGCTTAAGATAGCCTGGGGCCGATGAGCACTCCAGCATGAACACCGTGGAGAGTGGACGACGCGAGATCACAATTATCCGAGAGATGCTCTTTTCTGTGGGGTGGTACACAGCATTTAAATGTGCAGGTCTGCAAGAGACGGCGGAGGACGATCATCCTGATGATGATCGGCTGAGGTCCGACCAAAGAATTGGAGTATAGTTCTCTACTCTGTATAGGATAACTAATTTGGTTACATCCCGCGTGGGAGAAGTCTGGTTCCTGGGGTTGACTAGGAAAAGATGGTTGAAAGAGTCGTATTCCCCACCCTGAGAAGGAAAAACGCACTATGACTCGTCGGTATGGGAACCTGGTTGATGTGATTTGGAGATAGACCGGCAAAAGATGGCTGAACAAAATCGGTAATCCGGGCAATGTGGCAGCGGCCAGATGCGCCAGACGATGGTCGCTTCCGGTCACTGGAGCGGGAGGCGTTCGGGGAGGAGTCTGATGCAGATGTCAGGAACTTTGGACCCAAGTCCAATCTGCGTCATTAATTTGGATGGCGCCATGTTTCATTCAACAAAAGGGTGAGAGCATCGATGAAATCTGCACTTTCCATTGGAAGCATAGAGCGGCTGCTGTCAGTGTGATACCCTGATGAAGATCCCTTCTGAGGCACACTCTGCTAATGGGAACCGTTCTGCCGTTGTAGCCTGTAGATAGGTAGTCTATACGGGCTCACATGAGGATTCTTTGGCCATCATTTCCTTGGAAAGATTGATGATTGATTCCACCTGGGGCCAGAGACACGTTCTATCCAATGGTGTTGGCGAGTCGGGATGGAGTCGGCGTTGCGGGGAGCGCGCATAGGGAAATTCTGGGGTCGTTGGGTGGAGAGTCGGAAGTAGCCCGACAGTGAGCCTGGGAAATTCCTGTTCGGGATGCTTGAGAGGATCTCATGCTATTGATTGAAACAATGACGATGCCAAGGATGTAGAAGAGGACAGAAGCAATCGTTTGATGAGAGTTTCACTTTCAAGCCAGCCAAGTCGATAAAAACATAATGAAGATAGGAGACTTGGAGGTCTTGGGCCAGACGCAAATGGCATTGGAGCCTGAGGCAACAATGCTTCTTCATCTGCTGGCAGAGACAAGACAGACCATAATGAAACACAGCCAGACTACTCCAGCACAAAGTCTAGAACAAGGGTTATACGAGGATCCATTCGGCTACGGACTACAGATCTCCATGCCTCATTTATGGATCGATCCTACAAAACTTGGAGCAGTTAAACATGACCGTGGCCTAGTCGTGACTGATGTTTTCAGGACGCTAACCATCTTCTTCTTGTGTCTAATGGTTCACTGGCGCTCTCAGTCTGAGGCTCTGATCCGATAATGTGCGGAACAATTGCTAGGTGACGCCTCAACATCTATGGTTTGCACGCGAATCTGGGCTTTGCTGAGCAGGGCCTACACCGTAAGGGTCGATATATTGTGAGGGCAGCAAGCTCGAGCGATTCGCCCGCCTACCAATCTTCTGGTTCAAGATGTTATGACTGTCCTGCTTCATTCCTGGAGGCGAGGACTTCTGGTCACTAACTCTCGATGGATATAGTCTCCATCTGGGATAGCTGACGCGTGGAAACTGGACTTGCTTCTTGAGGGGTCCGAAACCATACCGGCTGGCAGATATTGAGCCTGGATAACTACATTCTTCGACAAACTCAGCAAAGCACCTGCAGAATGAGCGTATATCACGCACGCTGCCTCTGAACGCCGACGGTAGCCATTACTATACGTTACCCGCGGAGACCAATGTAATATCGAGGGTGACACTCCTCTTCTGAGGACCCGACGACAGACAACCAGCTGCAAGCATAATATTGAGCCTGATTTCCCTGAAGCAGTTCATCATCGGCGACGGCCGACGCTTTCGACCACCTGAGTCCGGGGTATCGTGGTGGTGGTGATGCTTTTCCGCAGGCTTAAAGAGACCTTATCCACCTTTACCGCTGACGAGTGTGGAATAGTCCGTTCCGGTATACTGCATTACCAATCTAATGTCGAGCTCAACACCATGATAGTTTCCCATCTACTTTACAGTTACGATCATTGACAATATCTCATAGCTCGTAGACGTCTGCGCTATCATACAGCATCCTATATCACTTGCCCACCGATGTCTGTGAAGTCTTATTATCAAGCATCACTTGCCGGTAATATGGAATTAGATAGCCGATTTGACCCGATGCTCACTGGTCCGGATGATTACATACGCGAAGAATACCGTACCAATACCGGCCCGCCAGCTTTTGCTGCCAGAAACTCCAAGAAAGCTTTCCTCGTCCCAACATCCTTTTCCCTATACTATTAGCCTGCCATCTCCAATTGTTGTCTCCCCATTCCTCCCCAGTTTCTTGATCTGGAGGATTGGCTATCTCTTTTAATCTCCCTTATACCTAGTGTTTTTTCTCCTCTACATTCAGCACACAATGTTCCGGAGTATGATGCCGCGGGCGACACCGCGGGCTGCCCTCCGCACTGCCGGCCCTCAGTCTGTCCCTTCTAGCTTCGTTGCTGCTCCTTCTCTGTCCGTATATGGACGCTTCAGACGCGGCTATGCTTCTGAAACTGGTAAGTGATTGATTGTTTCTAGGGGCATCCGTGAGACGGTGCCTGCGCTTCCGAAGAAAGGGCAGCGGCTGATTATCGGAACTCCAATATAACAGAGCACGATGTGGTCATCATTGGTGGTGGTGTCGCTGGTTACGTCGCTGCTATCAAGGCCGGTCAAGAAGGTCTCAAGGTGAGTCTTGACACTTTCTGAATGTGAATTCGCTGTGCGCATTTTGACCCCTTTGCTAACATTTATCGACCTTGCGTAGACCGCTTGTATCGAGAAGCGTGGACGTCTCGGTGGTACTTGCCTGAACGTCGGCTGCATTCCCTCGAAATCCCTGCTTAACAACTCCCACCTCTACCACCAGATCCTCCACGACACAAAAAAGCGCGGTATTGAGGTCGGCGATGTCAAGTTGAACCTCGAGCAGATGATGAAGGCCAAGGACACGTCCGTGGACGGTCTCACGAAAGGTATCGAGTTCCTATTCAAGAAGAACGGCGTCGACTACATTAAGGGTACCGGTGCTTTTGTCGACCAGAACACCGTCAAGGTGAACCTGCTCGATGGTGGTGAACAGACTCTGCGCGGAAAGAACATTCTCATTGCTACCGGAAGTGAGGCCACTCCTTTCCCTGGCCTGAACATTGATGAGAAGAGAATCATCACCAGCACCGGCGCTCTTTCCCTGAAGGAGGTCCCCAAGAAGATGGTTGTCATTGGCGGTGGTATCATTGGTTTGGAGATGGTACGTGAACCTGATGACGAAAATTCAGACGACTTTGAATTTTCCTCGTACTGATTGTGTCTGAAACACAGGCTTCCGTTTGGTCCCGTCTCGGTGCCGAAGTTACCGTTGTTGAATTCCTTGGCCAGATTGGCGGACCTGGTATGGACGCCGACATCGCCAAGCAGGCCCAGAAGATTTTGCAGAAGCAGGGTATCAAGTTCAAGACCAACACCAAGGTCACCAAGGGTGATGACAGTGGCGAGACCGTCAAGCTGAGCGTTGAGGCCGCCAAGGGTGGAAAGGAGGAGACTCTGGATGCTGATGTTGTTTTGGTTGCCATCGGCCGCAGACCCTTCACCGAAGGACTGGGTCTGGAGAACATTGGAATTGACAAGGATGAGAGAGGCCGCCTTGTGATCGACCAGGAGTACCGCACCAAGCTTCCCCACATCCGTGTCATCGGTGACTGCACCTTCGGTCCCATGCTTGCCCACAAGGCCGAGGAAGAGGCCGTTGCTGCTGTCGAGTACATTAAGAAGGGTCACGGCCACGTCAACTACGCTGCCATCCCCAGCGTCATGTACACACACCCCGAAGTCGCCTGGGTTGGCCAGAACGAGGCCGAGGTCAAGGCCGCTGGCATCAAGTACCGCGTCGGTACCTTCCCCTTCAGCGCCAACTCTCGTGCTAAGACCAACCTCGACACTGAGGGCCAGGTTAAGTTCATTGCCGATGCTGAGACCGACCGCATTCTCGGTGTCCACATCATCGGTCCCAACGCTGGTGAGATGATTGCCGAGGCCACTCTGGCCGTCGAATACGGTGCTTCATGCGAGGATATTGCCCGCACATGCCACGCTCACCCTACCCTGGCTGAGGCCTTCAAGGAGGCTGCCATGGCCACCTACTCCAAGGCCATCCACTTCTAAACTCCCTGAAATCCTCTTGCTCCGCCGCCCTGTATTTTCTCCTCTAGCCTAGCCACGCTAGCGAACCACATGTAGCATTTCGCCTTTTATATTTCCTATGTTGGTTGTGTTGTCTACTAGAGAATTTATGACGAAAAGACATATCATCATAGCTCCTATTGTCCATTAAGATAGAGTCGACTTTTCATAAATGTTCGAGTAAGGTCACGTGATAGCTCTTCTCCCAGGGAAAAGATACCATTGTGAGCTCAAGCTTCAAGGATGGTGTAAAAGTACCTTCAGGCTTTGCAGTAGCTTTTAATTTTATATCGGCTGAACTTCTTCAGTGGGCTCATTGCAATGAGTGCTACGTCGGTCCCTCTGGAGTGGCTCGTATCGTGACTCAACAGGAGGACTCTGATTTGCTACATTGAGCGCAACGTCTTGAGCCACCCAAACACTCATATAAACCAAGTCGCGTAACCATTTGCACTCTTCTAAAACTACATAACTAACCAGGACAACTAGAGTAAGTGTGTCTCAACAATTAACTGATGAAGACCCTCATTAATAAGACATATAGGTCATTGTATGATCGCCTACAATCCACCTCTGCAAAGATCAAGTCACCGTTATACATTACTTGCAGAAAGGGAGCCTGGATCTGGTGGTTTATATTGAATAACCACCCAAGAATAACTATGGCATCTCTCACAAAAACCAAGCAATCACCCTCCAAACTCACACCAACAACCCCCTCACAAGAATGCTTATCCCTCACCCCCCTAACCAAGAAATTCCTCCACCGCATCTCCCTCCACCCAACCCTAACCCCTTACCGCCGCCGCGTCTACCGCACCCTCCTCTCCGTGCCGGAAGGCCGCTGGACCACTTACTCGGCGCTCGCGGCACACCTAGGCTCCAGCGCACGGGCCGTGGGGAATGCAATGCGCACGAACCCGTTTGCGCCGGAGGTGCCCTGTCATCGCGTACTGGCGACGAATGGGACGTTGGGGGGTTATAAGGGGGAGTGGATC
>JAAAPX010000292.1:0-15027 GCA_012656285.1 Aspergillus fumigatiaffinis | reverse complement strand
GGGGAGCGGGGCGGAGGCATATTTGTCTGCGAGAACGGGGTCGTGCTGGATGGATGAGTAGGAGAGGGTTTGAAGGTCTGCTGGTAGGGAGGGGAAGGTTTCTGATGCGAGGAACTGTAGCAGTAGCTTTGATTCAGTATACCTCTACACCCTCGTGACTCTGTAAGGCGGGGTCCGTACATCGATGAACTCGGCCAGCTCTTCTGGACTCACTCGAGATGGGAGAGACGAAGGATCGGGATCCATGGTATCGGTGCCAGCTGCATCAGGAGCGAGTTTCTTCGTGCCACGTTTGGATTTCTGTGCTTTTCGCTTTGATGCCCGGTTCGGTCTGCCATTATCGGATCTTTGCACGATTGCGCTGGAGAGACATTCCCGAAAGACCTCGTAATTGCTCCCCTCGCTGGTTCCCTGCGAGGCCATCGAGCCGTGTAGATGATGCTGAGTTGGCTGGCGTAGATGTCGTAGTCTGGCAATGCGCGATGGCTGTCATGGCTGTCCGGGTTTGGAGGTGGAAACACGAACCATCGCCGCCAACCTCATCGAGAATTGACTCATCGCTGGTGTTGTTGCCTACGATGCCTGGGGCAATTAAGGTGCATCTCTGCTACTGACCTTTGCCAACCAGTCGATTGTATACCGTGAACTGACTTATTTGATCCCTGGAACAATAAATGTGGGGTAGAGAAATTGTGAATAGCTCTCTATATCCATGGCACAGTCGTCTCCCCCGACACTATCGGCAAGGAGCTGGGGCTATATTTCGACGAAACCATGGCACACAGAATTGCGAAAACCTGTGAGAGCAATTCAATTGAATATACCTGAGACTGAGAAGCATGCGTAACCTCTCTCGAGTATAGTATAGCCGGTATTTACGTTGAGCTACCCATTGTCCCTGCCTGACCGCCAGTGCATATCCTACGTGAAAGTGACATGAAACGCCATTTGCAATCCCGTGCAGAGACAGACGCATATATGGGCAGTACCGATCTCACGAACTTGATGAATCTTCATGACAACATGACCCCCCTTTCCGGACATGCATGAAGGAAGGGTTCCGACAAATTGCGGCGTTCCCGAATATGAAGGTGGTCGCCTTCACCAACGGCACCATTCAATGCTCTTCAGCGCGATTCTGCGCTCAAAACACCTTGCAATCCGCGTAGGAAGTATCCGGGATATTATCTTATCGATGATATATATTGGGCAATTCAAGCCCTCACCGGCGGTCTATCATTTGGCGGAAAGGCCTGAAAACCTAATGCATGGAAAGACGCATGGCTGGTCTGTGGAAATGCTTTTGACGTCACAGGAGCCCTGAGCCTAGGCATGAACGCCGTCTATGTAGACCGGAAAAACTGCGGTAGGAGAGAAAGAGCAGTGCCGGGATTACAGCCAACGGCCGTAGTGAGCAACCTTGGCCAAGCCGTAGATTTTGTCAGCTGCCATCATACGATCTATAGCGGGAAATCATGAGCCTGCTCTACTTGTGCAGCAATGTGCAGACGAATTGTCCTTGGAGTCCATTTCGTACGGCTCGAAAGGCCAGTCCAGCAATACAGAAAAGTCATGTGCGCTGTCAATATTTCCAAACGCTCCACAAGAGTAAGAAGGATTTGGGGTAAGTCAGCGATCGTTCATCTTACCTCCTATTTCCCCTCCAGGATCCATTGAGAAATATGGATATCAGAGTGAATAAGGAGGAGTGATCAGTTTGGTATGAAAGAGAAAAGAAGAAAAAGGATCGAGTCGCGGGAAGAAATTTCTGGTTTTATAGCGTTGTTACTACTGCTTATCGATAAGGACGGCTGTCTTGGCATGTTTGAATGTGGCCGCCTGAGGAGCATCACATCACACTTTCAACTATGAACAACGAGATTGACTACTGGGGTGTCGATGTAGCTTTGCCTTGCTTAGGACCAGAATGGACAGGCCCGGAATGAACAGGCTGTGGGATCCCAGCAAAGCTGCTTGGTTATATCCACTTCGTGTATGTTTATCCTACTGATCTTGTTGCCTGTATAGTCACTGACCGCTTCATGAACGTCACGTAGGGGATTTACTACTTTGCGTCACATCGATTTCTTTGGCCGCTGTTTCGGGCGCGCTTGATACCTACCGTCCTGCTTTCCACATTTATCCTCTTTATCCTCTTTCTTTTCACATATCTGCCACAAGTTGCCTTTCTCGCCATCTTCCAAGGTGCCGGTGCTTGGGTCAATGGTGCATTTCTCGTTCTTGGAGAAGGAGCGGCCATCGTAGCGCTACTGTTTGAGGCATTTTTTGTCGACGAGACCTTGGTGGACATCTTTGATGCTGTTCTTGTCAACGAGGGCCATGGCGAGCTCGTCACCGCTTGTAGGGTCCTGTATCCCCAGGGCGACGACGTTCTCAAGCGGCTGGGTAAACCGACCCACAGCGCGGTGTATTCGCCGTTCTCTCTACGGCAGATCATCGAGTTTATAGTCTTCCTGCCCCTGAACTTTATCCCCGTCGCAGGCACTCCGATGTTCTTGTTGTTGACCGGTTATCGCGCGGGGCCATTTCATCACTGGCGGTATTTTCAGATGCTGGATCTGTCGAAGAAGCAAAGGAAGGAAAGGATCCGTCGACGGCAGCTTCAATACACTACGTATGTACCCCGTCTTGCGCATTGAGATATTCAGCCGATCATTTTCTGATCTATGGACGCAGATTCGGAACGGTTGCTTTGCTTCTACAGCTGATTCCTGGCTTATCAATGTTCTTCCTCATGTCAACTGCGGCCGGGTCTGCCCTCTGGGTAAGGGACATTGAGAACAAACGTGATGCTTTACGAGGACGACATGACGGCATGAGTAATGAGTATCATGATGATGACAATATAATCTAACCCTTCACCTGTTTGGCCTTTTACAACGGGTTAGGCCGAGTTTAGAACACGTGTGCCGTTAGTGATTTGCATTAATAAGGAAGTCCTCCTCAAATTGGACATCCACGGACGGTCCTGTGACTGTGATAGTTCTTCGTTCTGGCGCAGTCTGGTCGAAACATAGATGTCTCAATATGGATCCGAGGTTTCAAATCCTCGTCCCCAGCCTTTCTGGTCGACTCTTCGGGAGATTCAGACCATTTCGTCTTGGCTCCTTAGTAGTCTAGTTGAAAGTTTATTTGGACTTGACTCTACGAAAGGAGATATGAGTCACGTGACAGGTACTGAGGTGAAACAGTAACATTCGCGAAGTCCAGGCCAGCGGCTCGACATTTGCTAGACTTTCTGAATGTCTCTGCCCTTTTACAAGTGCTCGCAAGGATTGCTGGCCAAATCTTGATACAGAATCCAGAACAACCAGTATCTAGTCTGTTTGCACTGCCGAAGTGCCTCATTATTGTAAAATACCGATATCGCCTCCACTTTCGGGTAGCTGTTTCATCACCTCCCCGAGCCTCGGACTGCACTGCTGAGCCAACTTCGAACTTTAGAAGACAAAACCATGTCATCGCTTCTACGTATGGCTGGTTCTTGTCTTCATCTTTGATTATTTCATCCTCACTGTGCCATCTTTCACCTCACGTCCGGCAGTGACTCGCGTGGTGGGGTAGCTTTTGTATTTGTCTTTCGGGGTCCTCGGGGACTGGATACAGGGGGATCTCGAGGCCATACCTTGAACGTCGTCATTGTCGTTCGACAATTATCGGTTCCCGGAATCTCTGACCATTAGAAGCATCCCTCGTCTTGCGGAGAAAGGATTCCAGGGATTTGCTGGCTTCATAGCGAGTTAGCGACGTTCATCCGGATTGAGTGCCTGAATCCCCGATGATTCCGGCCTGAGGCATGGAAATGGTAACGAAGTCACTCGGATGAGCCAATGGACAACAAAACCAGACTACGAAAAGCATGTGATGCTTGTAGTATACGCAAGGTCAAGGAAAGTACTCATCTTGCCGAAATCAGATCTTTATAGATCTGATCTTAATTAGAACCGCCAGGCTAATTTATCGGCTAAAGTGTGATACAAGTGGACCACCCTGTCGGTCATGTGCAAGCCTGGACATCCCCTGTACCTATGACAGACCAAGCAGACGTCGTGGCCCTCCGAATCGCCATGCAGAGGCGCTGAAGAGACTGAGACTAGGAACTTCACCTAGCGCTCCTTCTACTGCAATATCTCCCAGTCCTTCAGATTTTTCTCCGCCGACGCTTCCACCAATATCCGCGGTTGATCAGAATCTCACGTTCACTTCAATTCCATCTTCGGTAGAGTCCATCTGCCCTTTTCCCACAGCGCGGCTGTTGGTGGATGATTTCTTCACGTATATTCACCCACTGGTCCCCATCCCTCATGAGCCCTCGTTCCGCGCCGCCTTTGAGCGACGGGAGGACACCACCAATCCAACATTCCTGGCCCTCCTCGCCGCAGTGATCGGGAGCCTGGTGGCATCCTTCCCGAGGAGACCAAAGCTTCATCTCAAGACCGAGGCAGAGAAAGCGGCCTTTCCCCACTCTCTTGCCTTGGTCAAGCGCTGTCATGATGTTGCTGTGCAAGCTCGAGGTGTCGGGTACCTCGATCGGAGCGCCACAGTCCATGACGCTGCCATCAGCTACTTTCTGGGTCTCTGCTCGGGTTATGTCTACAACATCCGGCGATGTCGGGTCTACCTTGCCGAGTGCCGCACGATGTTGCATGTGTACGATCTCTGCCGCCAGTCGACCATGCAGTCGTCCTTGGGGCCAACAAGCCCGATTTCTTCTTCGTCGGGCATATCACAGGATCGGCTCAGCGGTCCCGCTGAGCGTCCAGTGGACATGATCGAGCAGGAGCTCGCGCGGCGACTGTTCTATGTGACCCTAGTTGGGTACCGATCAATACAGCAGATAGGCTCCACTGACACGCCGATCTATCTTCCTCCAGAGACGCCGACGGAGCGCTACCCACCATTACCCCTTGAAGTGGACGACGAGTTTATTTTCAGAACGCATGTCGAACCTCAGCCAGCCAACCGAGTTTCGCAGCTAGTGGGTTTCAACGCCAACGTCCGGGTCTATAACTCGTACAACGCCCTGTCCGCTTGGGAGGTTGCGTTCGGCAGTGGGCGAATTGTCGATTGGGAGCGGCAACGGTCTCTGTTATTCGAATGTTTGCAGAATTCCAAAGTGGCTTTGGCAAATGTGCCACCGGAGCTGTCACTTCACCCTCACCGGGACGATTCCGCGGATGCGGCTGAGGATCCCTGGATGCGCGAGCGTCGCCATATCCAATACGAGATCCAGAAGGCCAATATCTACGTGAGCCAACTGGCCACCAGATCCTACTTGGCGGAGAAGTACTGGAGTCTCTACGCCGCCTGGAAGATGTATCACCGACCCTCTGAGGAGGGAGGACCCGGAACTCCAGTCAAAGTGGAAGGCAATGCGCACAGGGGGATCGACGATGCCGCTCAGAGCGACTACATTGGGAAGGCCATGGCAGAAGAACGCCGTCTCGTCGTTCGAGATTTGTTTGTCTTGCTACAGTCGGTCAACGAGCTCAATATGGAGCCCAACGGTGCCAGCTTTGTATGTATCTGCTCTTTTTTCCCCCTTCGTTGAAACCTAGCTGACCGTCCGTCAGACCGGTAAAGTCCGCCAAGTCGCGTCAACCCTGCTCAACCTCCCGCCCTCAAGGACCGAGACGGCCACCTTTGCACCCGCCACTCCAGGCCCCAACCCCATCTCCCTCGCTGAGGCAGAATCCTACCTACACGCCTTCATCGACACCCTCATCCGGCTGGAGGGACTCGCTGCGCCCACTCCAGGCACGGCGGGGACAAGCCCCAACGCCAACGGACGTAGAATGAGTTATTTGAGCGACCGGGAGCAAGAGGAGGAGGAGTTGTGCCAGTGGGCCAGTCTGAAGGACTACCAGGCGAAATTCAGCGTGTTCACTGAGCTTTGATTTGAATCCTTATCAATTCAATGTAGACTATGGCAGGTTGGTGTTCAGGGCGGATATACTGTGCTTTACGGGATGGAAACGAATTATTTAATGGCCAAATTTAGTAACTACATCTAGGAACTATAATTATGGTACAGTACAGTGTACAGTGCATCCACCTCTATATTCCAGTTCCTAACACATTCCCAAAGCCAAAAGGATCAACCATCTAATTTCCCCGCATAGTGGCAGTCTCCTTCTCCGTCTCCGTCTCTGTCACAGTCTGCGTTACAGTCTCTCTCTCCGTTTTAGTCACCGTTTCGGTCTCAGTCTCTGTCTTGGTAGTGGTCACAGTCATGACCCCCGGCGTAACAGGCACAATGGACAAATGGGCATCACCCGGATCTCTATAGGGGACAGTAGGCGCAACCGTAGCCGTAGGCGTGTCTGTAGTTGTGATCTTTGAGCCCATTCCCGGCTCAGACTCCTCGGTAGTGGCAGCTGGAGCTGGCGCTTCAGGCGTTGGAGTGCTGGAGGCAAATACAACGACGCTCTTGGTTATGGTTGATGTCGCGTGGATTGTGGTTATCTCCTCTCCTTCAGTAGGGCCAGATGCAGGGCTGATTGTTGGATCTGCGTTTGCGTTTGCGTTTGCGTATGGGTCTGGGTGCGTTGTCGCCGTCATCGCCGCGGGGGTCGATTCTGCGCCTGGTGTAATCAAGACGATTACCGGTGTGAGGACGGGTATGTAACTGTCCGTGCTGGCGGTAGGGCTAGCGCTCTGGAGCTGACTGCTTGTGATTTCTCCGAAGAAGGGGGCTGGTGTTGCGGAGTTGAGATGTGGTGGTGTAGTTGTACTTTCGTCTGTACTTGCGGTTTGTGTTGTGGTGGGTGTGGAGTGTGTGCTCGTAGTGCTATTGATCTGGCCTGCTGGCACTGTTGGTGTAGTGTCTGGAAGAGAGGATGCAGATGCTGTTGAAGAGGGAGAAGAGCTGGTTGTGTCTGTCTCGGGCTGCGGTCCTACGACGCTGGCAGTCGGGCTGGACGTCATGGTCTCGGTCACCGTTGGCGTTGAAGAAGGAGTCTCCGGCAGAGCCGTTGCAAAGAAAGTAGTTGAAGGAGACGAGCTCGCCGTCCCGGCCTCAGACAATGGTCCAACGACACCAACGGTCAGGCTGGATGTCGTGGTGGGTGTGCTTGCTGGGGCCGAGCTTGGTGAAATGATAACGATTGAAATGGGTGTAAATGTGGAAAGCTCAGGTGAAGGTCCTGCAGTCGGTCTGTGCTTGATAACAGGGAGTGAGGTGGAGATTGTAGAATTGTACACACTCGGAGTTGACGCTGAGTGGGACGCCGAATGAGAGTAAGAGGTGGTCGGAATGACAACCACAGATGTCTCCGATGAAGGCAAAGTAGCTTCTGCGGACGAGGAAGCGATCCCAGACGAATGCTTTTCCCTTGCAAGTGTGGAAGATGCGGGTATCTCAGTAGAGCTAGATGTACTACTATCCACTGTTGCGGGAGAACTGTCCGCTGTAGATGAAGGCAAAGGAACTTCTGTAGATACCAATGGAGTGACTGTCCCTGAATACCTTTCTGCTGGAAGCATCGACGATCCAGGTATCTCAGTAGAGCTAGACGTCCCACTATCCACTGTGGCACGAGAACTGTCGGCTGTAGACAAAGCCGTAGTAGCCTGCGCAGACAACAACGGAGTAACTGTGCCCGACTGCCTTTCTGCCGGAACCATCGACGATCCAGGAAGCTCAGTAGAGGTATACGAAGCCTGTGGCACCGCCGGCTGAGTACCATCCGCCGTCACGGAAGGCGTGATGGGAACAACATCCAAGCCACCATTTGCTTCATCTGAAGCCGCTGGTACATGTATATCGAGTGGTGCCGGGCTGGGATATGCTGTAGGTCCAGGAATATGGCCGCTTTGTTCCAGATCTCGAATCTTGTGGGTAAACTGGGCGATCGGGCCAGCCGAGCACGTTATGGCGAGAAGAGTGAGCGCGATGTTGAGGTGGATTAACTGCATTTTGACGGTATTAAACTATGGGAAACTGAAAGATCGATGAAAATTGCTCTGGACTAGAGAAAGTATGCTTGATAAATAATTAGAAGACTGAAAGAGTGGATGGACGTTTCGTTCGAGACGTCGACTCGTACTAATTGAGCATTATGGTAAACAGAGGAGACAAAAAAGAACGAGAATAAAGAAAGCGACAGACAATCAGTAGAATGATAGACTAGCCAAGGAACAATATCTTCTGGCAGACAATGGAGGTTATAAGAGCATTGAGGCTTTCATGACAGGGGCCCTCGTGTTAGGCTGCAGAAAGCTAGCGTCTGGCACGACTAGGGACAGACGATCCAGGCCTGAAGAACACACGGCTAGATGCATTATTGTGGATCTTGCTGATTGTCTCAAGGCTCGATGTCAAAGAGGAATGGTTGGTAGTTGCGATGATGTTGGATCGCGCGCGACAAAGAAGCGCTTGGAGGTGTTGCACCACCCGCCGACCCTGAGAGGCTGCAGCGGATCATTGGCAATTGTGACTCAGCTGGATCTCTTTAAATAGACCAGATTATTTAAAGGTCTTTGATCTGTCCATTGAAATAAAGAGAAAGCAGCTGCTTTGAGAATCTATGCGTTGCCACATCTACAAGTAGCCATCGCTGCCTTGAAGTCTAGATTTGCAGAAGATGAAAGGCTTTTGATACTTATTGGAGAGACGATTGCAAGTCTGCCCTATTAATAACCTCGTCCATTCATTGACTATCATAGACTCATATTCATAACTCATACCTAACGATAAAGCTAATGATTGATCCGTCACTTTCATTATAAAACATGATCAGCCCAAAGTCACCGTGAAGGGCTTGCCAATGCCCTCAAAAGACTTGATCTGGCCTTGGATATTCTTTGCGTCGCCATAATAATGGAAGCGATACGTTCCAGTTTGGAGCGGCTTTGGGTTGCCGACGTTGTAGTAGTCATCCTCGATCTGCCATTCGAGGGTCACCTCACTGTATCCCAGGATAGTATTGGTCCGTTTCCAATGGTAGAGCAGGTTCCAGTCACTGTCAGTACGCACGACTTCCCACGTGCCTGAGGCCGGATTCTGCCGCTCGACGGCTGCGAATGTAGATCCCTGACGCAGGTTGTTGCGCGGATTGGCTCCAACGAATGTCGTGTTGACGGTCTCGCCAGGCTTGTACGTGGACTTGGCTACCGAGGCGACCACGTCACCAAATGATTTCCCAATGGGAGCACTGTCGTACACGACACCCGGGATGAAGCTCAGTGATTTGTCGGTGTTGATGGGCGGCTGCACTCCCGTGGGCATCTCCGGTAACGTGGCGGAATTGGGCGAATCGCCCAGATAAGGGAGGTAGGTAAGGGTTAGATTGATGTACGCGGCGAGAGTGTGAGGCCCATAAAGGGTGGAAGCACCCTCGTAGCGTTGTCTACTATACTCTTCCTCTGTCGCAACGTAATGAGCGTAGCTGTTTGAAGGAGCCCCCAACACGACCAAGGGACTGTCAATAGAGAGAACCTCTTTGGCTGACTTTGCAATGGCCTCTTTCCAACGCCGTCCAGACATGGTTGTAGCCTCACTCGTAGAGATGATGAGGAACAGCTGACCTACTCGGAGGACCTGGATGTCCACAATATTCGGCTCCCACGCATACGGCTGCGTGTTGGCTCCCACGTCCAGGAGAATATCCTTGGGCGCCTGGCATGCCTTTTGTTCTGCCGATGGCTGATGAACAAATGCTCGAGCGACGTACCAAAGCGGATTGGACTCTGCAGGTCCCGAGCTATTCTGAGTGAAATCAAACAGGCCAGGGCCGTCAGTCGTACCGGCTGCGAAAGAGAAGCCCAGTGCCGCCGAGCATGTCGTCAGCATACTCGAATTGAACGGCGACTGGAATGTGTAGCCAGCAAGATCGCGGTAAGCGTGAAAGGAGCGGACATTAGAGCTCCCAGTGATCCGAGTATTGCTCGCATCCATCTGGCTATACACCTGCTTGGCCGCGGCGTACTGAAGCCGTCCGATCTCGAAACAGCTCTTCGCACCGTTGTCTTTTTCACGGAAGAAGGGCCCGCGACCATGGCAGTCCTCGGTCTTGCCACCACAGGTGCTGTCGCTGTAGCGGCACATCTGCCCCGATCCATCCTCACACCATGCGCCCAGCACATTCGGGCTCGTATCCCCAACGTTGGATTGGGAGAATCCGGCTACGAAGTCGTCGGCGAAATTCGCATCGTCCTGGACGCTCCGTTCAAAGAGCCAGGCGGCGACGCCTTTGTTATCGCCGGTAGTGAGAGTGTTGTTGTTGTACAGAGAAGTGCCGTGCACCGGGAAGAAGGTCAGGATGGCAGTGGTCTTGTTGTCCGACTCCCTGTCGAATCGCAAGAGGGTCATTGTTTTGTCTACATTCGCCGAGTAGCGTGCTTTCTCTTCCTCCGGATTTGCGTCGTATGAATAAGGACTTCGGTTGATGTTTGCATTCTGGATATCGATGGAGCCGAAGCTCAAGCGACCGGGGGCCAAGCTTTCATGAGCGCGTTTGATGGAGAGGACCACGCCGTCAACGATAGCCTGATAGCTCTGCTTATCGAACCCCTTGCTAGGGATCTGTGGAAGTAGATAGTTGTTCCAGGCCCCAGGTCCTGAATGAGAGTGCGTCCCAGTCAACGCGACATTGCCCTCGCCGTAGCGCGCATAATCACCTCCCAAACTCGCGAGCGCCTGGAGGACTCCATGTCGGACGGCAGTGTCGCCTGTCACCGCGTCGATGACGATGTAAATAAAGGTATCCTCTGGTTGATTTGGATTTGCGAAGATGAAGGAGCGGGAATAAATTCTCTGTCGCAGACCTGTGCCAATCTGATCCAGCATAGCATATCCGCTGAGGGCTACCTCCACCACCGGGCTATCACCGTAGAGTCAGCGGATGTTCATCCATAACGGAGAATTATAGCATGGAGCAAAACATGATTATCAGTACCCAGTGATGTCTGCTTTTCCGGCCCCCAACAGAAAAACACTATCATCGGAGACGGAGACCTTATCTGCCGCCCTGTGTTCCCATTGTGATGCCTTGCCAACGAAGCTGAAGCTGGGCGGTGGATTGTACGTCTGCACAATAGACAGCAGCTGCAACAGTACAAGAGCCGTCACGAGAGTCCCGGCCAAAGCCACTCCGAGTCTGAAGTTCGCCATGTTTGCGAACGAAACTGTGTGGACAGTCCAAGCTCAGGTTATGCGGGTTGTGACCTGTTATGTTGATGACATCAGAAAGCAGGTTCCCGCTTGTTGCTTTTTCCCCACGGGAGTCGCGGTCTTCTTATCGATCGAATCACATTGTTATTCTCCGAATGGCCAGGCTGACAATGTTCAAGCAAAGGCCACATAGGAACAGGAACGACCTCGTACAGGTACAGCAAGGCAGCGCATGACCAGCAGATCGACAGGAATGCAGCAGGAGGGTAGCATCGCTTGTGGTCGTCGTCACGCTGCCATCCTTCGCCGCTATACTTGATTGGGTACGTGGTCGTTCATTCCCCGCTTCCTCAAAATACCGTGAGATCTACAGAAGACGGCATTAATTGGTGGTGAGCGACAGTGTCGTCATGAGGGTTTATGTGGGTCATTTATGGTTGATGGAAAATCATACTGGGCCCTGTGGAGGTTTGTCACGATGTTCGTTCAGACGGAGATACTTCCGTTTCAGGCTATCAATAATTTCGTATGCATCCTTAGTTTCTAGGCCTTTAGGCTTGTTCTTTTAGTTCTCTATATTGCATACTTCTTTACGACAGTTGCCAAGCTCCGAATCACATCGCATGTGATGCTTTATCAGGGCCGTTACCAATGAAGGAAGTGAGCAGTTTGCGCTCTCAGTCGCTTCTGTATCTCCCTGGCAAACTCCTGTCGACCTCTGCTATGCTACAGCGAGATCTCCTAGCAAGATGCCCTGCTTCCCAGGCATCCAAGGGTCCAAGAAGCCTTACCATTTTAGGCAGTCCACCATGCAACAGATGAGGCCGCATTATCTTCTCCAGTCAACCAACCGGAGTCGGTAGTGCAGCGGCAGAGCGCCTGCAGAAGCTGTCGATTCACATCTGAATCACTAACTTCTGCAGCGTCAGTAGCCTGCACTCCTGCACCCCGGTTCGAGTCCGCCTCTGCCCGTTTGTCCTGTCAATAATTTCAACGAAACGAGCATGAGGCGGGTCAGACAACAGTCCCTCTTCGTGTCCACTCATCTAATACCGTGGAAATGCAAAAGGGAGACTGGGCGGGTTGGGGAGCAGTCAATGCGACTGCCTCCCCAAGCCGTTTTGCTCCTCGGAGTTCATTTCCCTGATTTTTCTTCTTGTGCATTGCATCTAGCTCTCTTTTTCTTCAGATTCATCGACACCGGTGCCATCGCGGTCATTAAAACCAGGTCATAGCAGTCACGGCCTGACGGGACTGCCATCCGTTTACTGTCTTGTATCTGTTGACCATTCCGTGGCCCTGCGCCTGAATTGAGTTAGCTCTCAACCCTATAGTATTAGCCAGCAAGTTTCCATACTCTAGCTAGCACGAAGCTGACCGTTCAGCAACGTAGTAGTGAATATTGCGGGGTATGATCGCGGACCGCGGCGAGACAACCACCTCGATGACTTCAATATCGGTTTGTTGCGGTCAGACACTCCAACGCAGAGAAACGAGGCGCATTGGCAGCTTCCATCACCTCATGTCCAAGCTGACATTCGGTCTATCATCTGAGAATGAGCTGTGCTTTCATTGGTGGTTTTCAATAACCAAGAATGACAAGCCTCGTCTCCACATCCTATCTCAGGTATTGATGGTAATGCATGCAATGTCCTGCTGACTTGGCTTAATATAACTTCCAGAAGTATATAATCGACGTGATGTCATTCAATCTAACCTGCAGATACTACCATGCCCTGCAGAACGAAGATGGTTGTTTCAGCCACGGCGCATAGTTGACCTTGATTTCGACCTTGCAAGGTGAGAGTCGATCGACAAGATGCCTCGATCTTGGACGGACTTCCGGCCGTCATGCCAAATACTGATTTGCAAGACAAGTAACATTGTCTCTGATATTCTCAGCCCGTCAGAGGGATAACTGAGGTCTCACTCTTGTCTTCACATACAAAGAGGGGAAAGGAATCCGCTGACTAAGCATGTCCTGTCTCACCGCCCTAGACCATAGCGAAAATGATGGCTTCCGCGTCTCGTTGCAGTTGATTTAGAGCATTCTCGGAATAATATCACCAGGCATTCTCCAACGCAATACTGAGACCTCAACCACTGTCGAATTTATTTGCCAACAAAATGCCCGTCATTAATGAATCCCACGACTCCCTCCCTTGTAAGTCTCCCCAGTCTGCCACTCGACTTTCCGGCCATAGCTCCTGACCTTCTGACCAGACATCGACGCTGAGCCGTCTGCTCAAGCACGCACAGCTGCACAGCAACTCATCGGAGCGGAATTATCCCCCGACCATACCTCGACTCTTCACCCCGCCATCCCCGAGCTCCCAGAACCGCGATTCTCCCCCCTCATACAGCAGGAGATCGACCGGAAGGCCGCCGGGTTGCCCTTGACCGGCGGAATCGACCTGTCCCGCTACGAAGCACCGGAGCCGCCTGCGCGCTCGACGGACGGAGACGTCCCTGATCTGGATGCATGGCGCCACACCCTGCAGAGAGCGTACACCGCCAGCTCGCATCTCTCCATGCGCCACGAGAACCTGGCGCTGCTGGAGGAGTACGGCAAGAACGCGTGGCTCATTGGCAACTCCCAGCTGGAGGATATTCTCCGGGGTTTGGAGAAGGAGTTGGCAGAGACCAAAGAGGCGGCGGAGGCGGTGAACAAGCAGAGGAAGCTTGCTCAGGAGGCCAGCCAGGGCGAGATGGTTAGTCTGGAGGAGACTTGGAAGCGGGGCGTCAGTGCCATCCTTGACGTGGAGCTGGCCTCGGAGGGTCTGCGGTTGCAGATTCTGGAGCAGAGACGTCGGCTTGCTCAGCAGCAGGCGCGGTAGCGATCCACCGACCCGCACAAATGATATTGTGCTGCAAGTGGATTTTCACTTGGGTCACTCTGTTTATGACTGGATTGGAGGTCATGCAATAGGAAGTCTGGCGAGACCTGGTGTCATCTAACGTGTCTCCTTACTATGACCTTCAGCGGCCTCTTTGCATCGGCTCACAAGGCGGACACACCAAGCCCGCATAGTGGCTGGCAGAAAGTCCTAACATGCACCATCCCGTGCCGGCATCGAGCGGTGCAAATCGCCAACCACTTCGTTGCAACTAAGAATGTCACGTTGACTGGCACTGCTTAAAGCATTTAGGCAGGAGTGACGCAGCTCCTTGAACGCTAGCAATGTTGCAAACTCTGTGACAATCCAGCGAGTGTGGGAACCGTCTACATTAAGGCTCAGCGGAAAGACAGCCTGAATAATCGGTCATCCAGTGGCGGGACTGAAAACATTATCATACGCTTCGGCTTCCCTGAAATTAGAGTCGAGGCTAGACAGGATCTTTGTTGGTAATGGCCAGTCGAGATAGGTTATGATGTGCTATTCAAAGCAATTGCAATCACTTAGAAGTAGCCAGCACGTAAGCAATCCAAAGCAGATTAACCGCATCAAATATTTTCCCGCGCGAATTCATTGACAGATCAGATACTACAAGGTCACAACTTCTTCGAAGGAACCACCAGATTCACATCCACCCCCTCCTCAGAAACACTAACCACCCCCTTCTCACCAACAGCAGCAACCGCAGCAACGGTTTCCGCCCCAGCACTCCGATTCCACTCCAGGACCTGCTTGCACATCCCGTCCAACGTTGTAATGGACGCAACGTAGCCCAGACCCCCTTCGGCAGGGGTTTTACGCGCACGCGAGTCGTCCGCGAAAGTATGCACGTCCGAGATGGCGAACAGACCGGGCTGCAGCTGCGCCAGATCACCCGTGATCTTTGGCAGGAGACGGGGTAAGTAAAGGTGCTGGAGGAGGGCGTACCATTCCAGCAGATACGAAAGAAGGAGGAAAGGGACGGGGGCGACATGGGGGAAGCGGATGGGGGTCTGT
>JAAAPX010000291.1:0-15140 GCA_012656285.1 Aspergillus fumigatiaffinis | reverse complement strand
GTTGGTGGGTGGGCGGTTGGGGCGCTTACCTGGTGCATGAGCGCCTCGCGGGCCCGTCTCAACCTATTTTGTTTTTCAGTGTTCTTATGGCTCCTTTAGTATTGTGTAGTTAGTCTTCTTAATCATGTCTCGAGTCACAAGACAGCGAACTTGCGTCTGGCCATTCCTGATTTGGGACAAACGCAGGCCTGGAGTAGAGGAAACAGTGGCGCATGCTTTGACAGCAGCATAAACTCGAAATGACACGTCGGAAGAAGCCCCGGAATGTACTGGATAATATAACAGGTAAACTACAAGAGTCAGGGCTAGAACAGGTGCGCTACGCTTGCAAGCAGCGGTACTGAAGGTGCGTTGACGCACATGAACAATTTAAAGGTACTCATCTAAGTCCTATTTACAGACCTAGACTTATCATTTTCGCATGTTTACATAATGATCGAAGCTGCTGTTGTGGAGATAGGAGAGGCCAAGCTATTTCAAGATCAGGGACAGTTCGATTACCCCGGTAGTATCCTAGGCAGAGGCTCTTAAAGGAGATGAGAGATGAGCATAACCATGACCACTGCCTTCAGATATGGTAAACTAGTCGATTTGTATTCCTTTGCTGAGCAACTAGTTTATCCTACATGGCTGGTAGCATTCGCCGAATAACAGCGCCATGTCTTATAGGCTCATTTATGCTCTTTCCTCCTTCCTAAACTAAATAATAAGCTAGGTCCCAATCCCTGATAATTGACTCGCACCAGGCGGCTGTATACGAATATTCCTGGTTATCTGTCGAAAGGGAGTGTTGACATAAATCTGCTAGATTGATTAGCACAGTTTCCATTGCAGCGAGAGATGTATTTGAAGACTCACTGATCCCCGTTCTACCTAAGGGCAAGGGAAAGTATCACTTGTTGGAGGGTCGCAATCATTCGACGAGGCGAAATAGCACCTTCCTGCAGGTGTTAGGTCAGTAACTGCACACGAGGTTAGACAGTAGATGAACTTCATACCATCTCCACTACAGTAACAATAGTTGCCAAGGCCACGATCTGGGTCAGCCCTTTGCGTGACGGTCAGTATATCTATCGAAATGGGACTGAGGCTTGATACTGGTTGTAACAAGGCCCTTTCTGGGCTAGTACGAAGCCACATAGACTCAGGGCCGTGATGAATATAGACACCGCAAATTGCATAGTTAGAAGGTATGGTCAATTGAATTTGAAACGATATAATAGGATGATGGCGCTTTGATCCAACTTCCAAAATAGTCGGGAAGGTATGAGAGCGAGTAATGTAATTAAATACTTTCAAATGGGCTGACCTGTATCAGCCAGCGCCGTGGGTCTTAGTGTAAATTGGCATGATGCAAAAGATTATGTTTACTGTTACTTAACCAGCAGGCCTGGTGTTGACGGCTTTCTCGGAGTAAGCATGGCTATACAGTGTGACAAGGTTGAAGCAGGTGAGCTGACACAGATCTAGCAAATGCTTACTGGAAACCTCGGCCGTGTAATGTCAGCTAGTAGGCCTCCGTAATCAACCGTCGTTACCACAGGCTGAAGGGTCTTTCATTGCTTAGGCGAGTCTGATGAACCAGAGCAACAATATGTCTGCTGGATTCACCTCACTAAGTATAAGAACCCAAACCTTCGTCCGCACCTTTATGTTTCCGGTGTGTATCACTGTTTAATATTGCTACCTATATCATACAAGTCTTTCCAGAATATCATGCGCGCAATCACTAAGGCGGTGCTTTTCATTTGTATTCTCCAGTTAGGGTCGGCTGCCACTACTGCAGAAGAGACAGCATGGGAGGGGGTACGTCCCCTTTCATACTTAAAGAGATTTCCATAACTGTTATAACTAATCAACCTACCAAGTCTTGTTCCCCTGCGACTCAGTTATGTTCATTCGACGTTGATGAAGGCTTTGTGGATACCTGTCGTTGTAGTGCTGGAAGACCGGTAAGTTTTAGTGGATGGATTAAAAAGGTCAAAAACTAACAGGGGATTTCTAATACCTACAGTGTCTCGCAAATAATGGCTACTGCGTCTACCAGGATGAGCCAGGTGTTAGGTATCCTTGTGCATGCTCTTAGGCGTATTTTCAGAGAATCACTCGGTACTCAGGTTCTTCATCAGCCCAGAAGATCGGTGTTGGAATGTTGTGACATATTAGATGGTGGTAGTTGATAGTAAAGAATTGATAACTCGACGTCTCCGAATATTCTCTGTCCGTATTGTAAGACTCTTAAATCAGAGATTATCCATGGAACTACCAAGTGTTGATTACGCACCAAAAATGCACTGCCTAATTCTCATCTTTCTGCTCGTCCGGGGGACCGTGAGTACAGGCGCCAGTCAATGCATACATAAAACGGTCACCTGCCCCGCCTCACGTCTGTAACAACTCCTTTCCCACTTCATGTCAAGTTTCGTCTTGCCTTTCGAAAAGGACAAAACTTTACCGATGTTGCCCACTTTAGAAGAAGCCCTTCGCAGCCGCGAAACTCTCCGTGTCCACCACATCGCGGCTATCGATGCGGAAGTTGTGAAAGAAGGCTACAACGATGATAACAGTTTCTGGCACCAAATACGACTATCTGTCCAAAATATATCACGTCGATACTCCAGATCCGGTCTTCCGATAGTTTTCTATGAGTATGACTTGCGAGAACTGTGGTATAAGTTGATCCAGGGTGCAAAAATCACGGACGCCAAACACCCCGCTCAAGACCGGCTGGCGGCCGAAGTTTTGCACGCCCGTGAAATGGGTACGCTGACTCGCAGGATTGTGGTCCCAGTCATAGAATCACACCAAGAAGGGTCAAGCCAATGGGTTGAGGAAGAAGCGTTGACATCTGACGGCAAGCTTTGGGTTGATCTGCCCTTTTTCGTCGAACAAATATACGAGCATTGGAAAAAGGCCCTGGAACTACCGGTACGCCAACGCAGGAATCTTAGCGCTTTTATAGCTCGCCTCGCGTCCTGGGGCGCCCGGGATCCTGCCTTGTGCTTGTGTGCTATTTGGATCTTACGAGATGCGCTGGAGACCCCGAGACCATTGGTTTCAACGGCTGCAGACTCACAGAATGACCAACTACCAATTGCAGACATGGTGCCAGCAGCCGTGGTGTGGTTTGAGTTATGTGGCCACAAGATTGAAAGTCTTTGTCTTGCAAATCATGATTTTGATGATTCGACGATTGGCAGCCTTGCAAAGGACCATGGTGTTCACCCAGCAACCGGATTCAGCATCTCGCGATGGCACTTCTGGGAAAGACGCTTGGATGAGCTGAGCAGCTCCGACCATGAAGAGACGGCAGCCTTTGCTCTTCGGGGTGCAAATTGTATGAAGTTCTGGGGCGAGAGGATCTCGAACCTTGAACAAGGGCTAATCTGCCCAATAGCCCTCAGAGAAGGATAAGTGGTTGCTCTTTTCCAGTGCCTGCGCAAGGTAATGCATGTACCCCAGCTATGAAAATGACACTACTAGTGCCCCCCTGCCTGGAGTTATCTGCCCTACACTCTTGATTTGTACCCTTCCTGCAAGCATTAATGACACATTATTAAATGTCTTCTCGATCATCCTTGTATATGTATACGAAGGCCTATTTCTTCGGGCGGTCCGCCTCGTTTTCAGCTCTTCAACTGCGATACATTTGTCACGTACCTGCCCCGAGGCTTGTCGTTATCTTCCTAAACTGTCATGTTGTTGCAAACAAGAGAATTCCAAAATGGAGAAAATGGACAAATATGACAGTCAACAATGTGTGGCCAAACATTTTACGGGGCAGTGGGCCATTTTTGCACAATCTTTAGTTGATACTTCGATATACTGTAGCCCTCAACACAAGCCACAACAGACTGTTGAGTCGGCAAAGCCAGTGAACCAACCCCCAAGATTATTAGGCTAATAAACTGGAAGCGTCAAGCTTACATAGGCTAACAGAAATTTCGTATGATGATTACAATGCTTACAGTCCTTATATAAGCCTACAGTGCATATAAGCTTACAGTGCTTATCATGATTATGATGCTTACAGCGTGTAAGTGCTTATGATGCTTACAGTGCTTGTGATTCTAACAGTGTGTACAGTGACTATGATGCTACAGTTCTCATGAGACTTACAGCGATTAGCATATGTAAAACAACAGGTGTTGTTCAATCCATTGACCTGTCTGGGGACAGGAGCCCAACCATTCTGTAAGGTAGGGCATCGCCTCGTCTTCAGCCTCAAATAAATCGACTCTCGGTGCACATAACGAGAAGTTATCACTAAATGCTTCATAGACTTGTTTAAAGTAGTCGATTGTTATATCGGTTCACTTTGGGCTGAATGCAATAACGTGGAGGGGACAGGTGTCTGCTGCACTACTCCAGGCAACATACTGTTTGTCCCTGCAGGGGCCGACGCCTCTGCTTCCGAAGGCAACAACGTTGTATGTACCTACAGCACTCAAGGTGGCGACAAATGCGGCGTTACGCTTGGAAGTCGGGGAAGATGCTACAGTATAAGCAATGATATTGCTTCAATTCCAGGGGCTTCTGTTGGTCCAGTAGCATCAAAGCGCAGGAGAACACCCATGAAAATTCAAGTTGCGGATAGATGGGTTTATCGGAACGCCAGCGCCACATACACGATACCCATTGACAGCGAGGATGGCCGCCATTTTGCATCTCTGGAAAGCACAGACAACCAGATCGACTTGCTCGTGGTCCACGGGACGCATTTAGAGGTCGGGCGGCCCCTAAGTGGCATTGGATATTGAGAGTACTGGAGTTTGTGAGTAAGATGAGCAGGCGATTCCGGTCTCTAACGTTCCTGGGCATATACCACTGTCGAGGATTTGCGCCTGCTCATCTTGGTCTGCAACAAGTCGGTTAGGGGAGCATACATCCGAGCAATTCATTTATGGAAATATCACAGAGGTTTCTAATATTAGTAGATCATGGTCTGGGCCCAGTATGGCCTGTGACTGTGATTCCTCATTTTTGAGCACAATCACCCAGGATTGCAAATTACGTGTGCAGCATGCAGCCTGTACGGTTTGTCCGCTTGCACCTCCAAAATGGCAAATCTCATGTTGGCCATACTGATGGTTCACAAGGCATTAACAGGATAGTGGCCGTCCTGTATAGGCCTAGGCTAACATATGTATATATATTAACTGCTTCTGTATCGTTGAATGCCTATCTATTCTGAAAGCCGCGTCAGCTCACATTGAGATGCTTGTACAAGCTCTGTCCTTGTGAGACAGGCAAGGATACACCTCTCAGATCCGGTCAAAGCAACTGCCTATTACCGTTCCGGGGTCAGCATCTCCATATCAGAATCCACTTTGTGACCCGCCTGACTGTGCGACAAGAGCTTGCTCGGGTGGGAGACATTAAGGATAACGCAGCATGCGAACATTAGTGCAGCATCAAAAACATAGATGAAGGCCTCCTTGCTCTGAAGATATCCGTCGCTTCCTTGCACATACTCGGCCACACGATAGACAGACCGGATCATGATCAGAAGACTGACCGTGTACAGAATCATCATGTAGTGGTTCCATGGCAGCTGTGTGGACATCATGTGATGCATGGGTGTTGCAAGCATACGGCGATGGAAAATCACTGAGGCGATCATGAAGAAGCCGAAGAACAGGATTTGAACGAAGAGACCACCGATGATCATATGCTCCCCCATGTCGACTTTGTCTTGTGTTTTGGCGCCCGCCAGTAAGCCACCACCTGCCCACGAATATATTAGCTATGGTGTTCAATTAATATTTTGTGCATGCTTGAAGAAACTGCATACCTCCGCACTGCATTAAAAAGGAAATAACATCACCCGTCACAAAGACCTTGGTCAGCCAATTCGGACGGACCAACGAGAGGGAACCCGCGTTCAATAGTCGAATAATCCGGCCCAGTATCATGTACACTGAAGCGGCGAACAGTGCTGGAGCAAGGAGAAGGAGCAAACTCTGCCCTATATACGGCTTCGTCGTCCAATTGGGGGTCTGCTTTGCACTAATATATCTGCAGAGATAGCCAATAGCCTCGACTATAATCAAAAATGCGTTAGCCTCTGTAACTTGTGCCCCGGCAACTAGCCCTATGTCTGGTACCATCACTCGAGACCACTCAAGAAGGGTATACACACAGAAGCCACCGATAATGAAGGCAGTCATAAACCAAGCCCTTGCCTTTGCCATCTGCCATATATGGACAACCGTTGTTAACCCGAAAATTGCAGCAAACGCAACAGCCGCACCCGCCGAAGGGTCGTAGTGGTAAAGCTTGAATGCCATGATCCGGGTATGCAAACGAAAAGATCAACGTGGCTGCTGTAGTTAGGACACGGATCAGGAGGAGTTTGCACTGAAATAATGGGTCAAACAGCTTACTGCTGTCTTGCAAATTTGAATTTGACCATCAAAGAGAGAAATGGTGGACAATGGGGACAAATATAAATCAGCAAAAGTCGGTTACTGCTTCTGGTGCTCCACTCCAGATACTACCTATATCCCATTGCCCGTAGATGCCTGGAACCTTGGCATTGGCTCATCTGGTCTAAATGTCATAGTAAACAAAGCGCATCAAACTACTTCGTACAATTTGCCAGTTTAAACATCTTTAGCGCCGCCTGAAAATATCACATTGTCATAGAGCGTACGGAGTAGGTAGCTAGGTGACCCGAATCGGTCTTTGATACGAACTACGAGCAGTGGACCTCAGCCTTCCACCTCGATTGGGCCAACGCAACTGTGGACATCCGCAGATTGCCGCAGAGGACTATTAATATTTCATACTGCAAGGTCGGTTGTGGATCCGAAAGGCTCTTCCCTCTGTGCCTCAAGAAGGTGGGGATCTCCATAGAGATTCCAGTTTCAGCCCAATTGGAAAGCGGAAAAACAATAAAATGGAAGGGAAGAAGATAAAAGACTTTCAGCTGTACTTTATATTGACATGTCTCACCTGGGGTAGGTAGTAAATATACAGAAGGATGTTGCTGTATCAGTAATCCGACACCGCTTGGGCAATATAATATCTGGTCTCCTGCTGTGCATTGTAGGACCATAGACAGATCCTTATTATGAGTATATGGTACCAGAAGTCCCCAGTAACAGCCCCTATGCGCCTATGGCTGAAACTCGCGGCACTCAACTCCGATTTTTCACGTCTACCCACCGATGGTATGGACAACATGCCCGAGAAGGCGAAGAGTACGAATACGAGGGCCCATTATGGTTGCTGATCTGGTGGGTCAGAGACATCGCATTGGCTCCACTTAGATTGGCAATCGGGACTCTCAGACATTTATTTCCGATGGCTATCCATGTATTACTATTTTAAGCGTCCCAATCCCTCTGGCGGATGGTATGGGATGGTAATTGTTAGATGTCACCTCTCCGATGCTACTTTTCATTTGACCGCAAGGAGAATACAAGCTGTGCTTGCAATTTACGTTCTACTACTATTGCGCAGAAAGGATATGCTTATAATTGATTGCAACTGGTGAAAATGGAACATATGTACCACTGTGAGCGGGCCTATTACTGCCACACCATAACACCGCAACTATCCAACATTATACCCTATCACTATCCCCATCAACCTGAGTCATCTCAGGGCTCGATCCCCGTGCAGGATATCCATTCGCCACAGCCTGGGAAAACTCAGCATCAGGCATCATCCCATCTGTAAGTTCCTCCAAGGACTTGATCCGTCCATCCTTGTCTCGGACATCAGGAATGAAGAAATATGTGATGAGTAGCCCCATGAGCATGAAGAAAGATAGGCTAGCCACTTGTTAGTGCGAAAAGTCATCACAAGCTTCTCTGAAATGAGCTTACCAGAGAAGTGCATATCCCAACCAATCTGGTACGTTGGTATAGTCCGCTCCGTTGCCGAAATCCACATATGCCAGGAAACACTGCGCAAGGATCGAGCCGAGCTTACCAAAGGCGGCCGCGATGCCGTGGCATGTGCACCGGAATCGAGTTGGAAATAGTTCAGCAGGGAGCTGGCGGTCAGCTGTTTTCCTAAATTGAAGACTTGGGAAACTTACCATATATGTTGTGGTGTTGGGTCCTAGGCAGCGAGTTAGCAAGGTCAGGGACATGGTGTAAGATATACTCACCAAAGTTGAAAAATATCTGGCAGAGAATATACAAGACCACCAACGCTGACGGGTCATCATGTTTCACCAGATGCTGGAACGAAGCGCCAATAACGACATTTAGCAAAAATAGCCAGAAGAATCCGTTCAGCTGGATATTGCGCCGACCCAGTTTATCGATCGTCAGGATTGACAGCAGATTACCCACGATAGCGCCAGACGAAACAACAACAATACTCTGATATGCTGTTTGAAAGAGTAGCTGATACAGACCAGTCCGGGGCAGTTTACTTCCGAACCAGATGGTTCGCGTGATCCGTGGACTGATGAGCCCTAGCCCGTAGAAAGGAAGATCGAGACAGAACCAGCAGAGGGATGTGGCAGCCAGTTTTCTGAAGTTGTCCTTCTGCCTGAGGAAGAGTTTGAAGTCTTTCCAGATTGCCAATGGGGAGGTGGCATCTTGTTCCGCAAATGGGGCAGCAGAAGCAGGCCGATCTGGCTGTTGCTCGGCTGATTGGGTCGGCGATAATTGGAATGAACCTGACTCCGGAGAGGGTGGTTCTACGCTGCTCACTGATGCACTGTCAATACTAACACGTTGATAGAATTGAGATACGTCATTGACGGCCTGCAGACTGTCTTTGGTTACTTCTGCTGTATAGCGAGGGGACTCGATAATCGTCAGTCGGAACCACAATGCGATAAAGGCAGGCACTGCTCCTAATCCGACAAGCAGGCGCCAAATGGTGTCAAGGCTTCGAATACAGTTTCCTGTACATGTGGTCGTATCAGGGTCGGTGGGGATATGGTGTTGGAAGCCCGCCACCGCGATGAGAGCAACCAATTGCGCGGCGAGCTGTCCGAGGGACTGACAAAAGAAGACTGTTGCAAGTAGTCGCCCTCGTAGTCGGCTCGGCGCAAACCTGAGATCATCAGCTGCGGTTACGCCATACCGAATAGGATCTTACTCTGAACAAATAACTGCCGACAGAGGATAATCCCCACCCAAACCAATCCCGAGCAGTCCACGCCAAAATAAGAAAAGGGCGATAGCAGACATGGAGTTCTCAGCCCCCGAAGACGATAATGCCAGGCCCAGGGTGGCGAAGATCAGAATAACCAACTCCATGCCGTACATCTTGCTCCGTCCCCAGACATCCGCAGCGACGCCAAAGGCGATCTGGCCAAGCATAACACCGCCTAAAGTGACTATACTGAGAGCCACCTCATAGTCATGCCGGACTGCATTCGGCTCGGTCCAGTTCGAATGGTTCCAATAGACAATATTCATCATGGGTAGAACCATGTTGACAGAGAAGATCTGCAAAGTCAGTTGATGAATCCTGTCCGATGGGTGCCGTCACGTACACCATATGCATCGGTGAAAAAGCCGATACCTGCTACGACGACGATCCACATCCACTCCCGTCGTCGAGCGCTTTCAAGCCTACCGATGATGTAGGCATGTCTTTGAGCGGGCTGTTCTTACGGTTAGCAACTCATGCATGGTTAAGCTTTTGTATCCATGGATCCTCACTGTATGGTGCCGGAAGTCCTGATATTCCTTCCATGGGTAGATTCGCAGCCCCAGAGCGGCTAAGCGAGGATATCGCATAATGCGCGTTTCTGTACTGCAATTTAACGACTGAATCAGGACTTAAGAAGTCAAAGACGCAAGGTCTTCTCCGCTGCCGACTGGCAGCCATCCTGGTCCTAAATCATTATCAATACGAGGCTGACAGCCCTTCTCCAGAGTCACAGAGAGGCTCATACCTTTGAAGGAGTTTGCCCAGGCAAAAATACGAAGGACGGGCAAAAGCCACACAATCTCCCATATCAAAATCCAGGGGCGGAGTCGACTTGAACGTGCCCTGTGGACCACGAGGTCGGCAGCCCTGCACAGACCCGGGACATCTGTCAAACTGCAACTCGAAACGATAGGCTAGATATTAACGACTGAATCGAAATTTCCCAAGTTCCGCACCAAAGGCGCCGTTGGAATGATGCACGTTGTGTAGACGACGGCGGCTATTGGACCGGGAGTACGAAGCCATCGGTGCTACTCCGTAGTCTAGTCCCCTTGGCGCCACCACGTGTGACGGATGACCTTGTATATGATGAATGCCCTTCACTGCCACAAAGCGCCCATTGACATGCTGCTGACGAGACATGTATTCTTCTGCCGCGCGTGGGAGGCAGGCGTATTTTGAGCCGCTAGCCTGTCAGTGCCCGGGCCAGGCTATCACAAAGGGTGGGGACAGTTCGCGTGTCGTTTCTCCCCATGGCCCATGCTCTTTCTTCGAGTTCCACTTTTGCTGATCCATGGATGCAACCTGATCCTCTTCGGTACTACTACCTCGTGAAATTCAGAGCTATTGTTTAACTATTGACGTTATCCGGGATGAGCTTCGGCTGGAGCGTCGGAGATGTGTTACAAGCCGCCAAGATCGCCTGGGATGTCTACAAGTGTATTACTGACGGAGCTCAAAATGCGAAAGTCGACTTCATACAGTTCAAAGCAGAATTTGAGCTGATGAGAGCGACCATCGAGGAGTTACAAGAGGCAGAGAAAGATGTCCCCGTCTCCAAGAGGGTCGCTCTCGGTCAGTCCTATCAGCAGACGATCATCGAATGCACCGAATTCGTCAAGAAGCACCAACGCCTAGCGAGCAATATACATTCAGGCGGATCGAAAGAACCTTTACAATGGCACAAAGTCTCGGACAGGGTCAAGACGCTTTTCCACCAAGTTTCGTGGCCGATAGAGCGCAAAGAAGCCGAACGACTGCGCCGTGCGCTTGAGCGAAATGTCCAGCTAGCGAACTTGATGGCAACCAATACTGTGATTGATATACAGAAACAGAATAGACAGGAAAACAGGCAGGAGAATTTGGAAATCCTGCGTGCAATTAAGTATACTGAAGACCAGTCCGCCTTAATTCCCAAACTGTTATGGACTGACCTTGCAGAATCATGAGTCTACAGATATCGTTCATCCTTCGTCAATGCATGCCGGGACATAGTTCTAACAACGGAGACAACACTCTGGAAAGCCGACTCTTATCCGAACTTGGTCAGCGAGCTTTGCCACGGTTACGAGACACGGAACAGCAGCAGCCCTTGCTCGAATTCCATGGTTCAAGATCCGACGAGCGGGAGTCGAAACCCCTTCTCCGCATCCAAGACGTCTCCCAAAAGCTAGAGCACCTTATAATGCGCCGTGACATGCCAGTCGTTGGCTTCCTAGACCAGATGCGAGCGGATATTCGTGGCGCTTTGAATCAGGCTGGGTTCAAGCATGTCACCGTTCCTGGTCAACTGGCGTTGAACGCACCAACCAAACCCAAGGAGCCCGCTCGGATCTTGAACAAGGAGATTGATGAGTGGGAGAAATTCAGCGACTGGGTCAAATTTCAGCTTCTTCACCAAGAGCGAGCTATCACTCCAGCACGGAGGGAACACTCGCCGCCTGATAATGACCCTCCCGGGGAACCGCCGCCCACGCCTCCACTGACTGAGCCGATCAGTACTCGCTACCGGTGTACCAGAGTAGAGACGCAATGTCCTGTAACGATGTATGTTTCTGGTCAGGAGATATAGATTTATTTGCGCCTTGCTTACATTGACACAGACATTTCCCCGATCCGAATCTCAAAAACCACGAATTGCACAAACCGGTTAAATGCACAATAAGCGTCTACCTACATCATCGTACCCGCGATGTTGGCCTCATCGAGGCGGCAGATGTGACTGGTGCCGTGAAGATAACTCATCGGATCCACGAAGCAACATTCCGCGGAGCCCAGAGTTCTATGATTCCATATATCGAAAGTGCACATGTTGTCAACGATCCGAGCAGTCCGTTCAGGATATGCTTTCAGGGTTCTCACCGTGTGAAGATCGAGGCAAACGGTGTGTTGGAAAGATATGCCATCTCGCCGGTATATATCTGCCGAAAGCAGACTGGTGAGTCCTACTATGTCATTCAGGACTACAGCTTCTAACCCGGTCCAGACTTTGTCACTTTTCAGAGCATACTCCTAGGACGAAACATTCTCTACTGTGGAGATGTCAAATATATCAACGCCGACGGCGTAGAGGAACATTGTTCACTGGAGACCATCCGTGTCCTCCAGGATCCGCTCACATCAGCGCGGAGTTTACTCTACTTTGGCAAACTCAAGCACGGCTCCAATGCGAAGATGGGATTTTTGGAATGGCCTTGTATGTACAATTCTTTTAGCTTCTGCTCCCACATGCAATGCAGCTACTGAATATGGCAGTGGACGGGTTCGTTGAACTCAAGTACTCGAAGCTATCAACCAGACTTCAACTGCAGGGAGAGGCCATAACGAGACGGAACTCTATGGGAAGCATTGGCAGCATGATGTCGAATGATTCACGCCACTCAACCATGTCAATGTCGAGTTCAGGTCGCCACATAAGGCAGCTGGCAGTTGTATTTCATGATGAGAAAGGTATGTTAGTTTCATGCAAGTTTGATATGGGATCATGTTGACATTTGATAGATTGTGAAGCATTCCGCAAGATTCTGCGGCCACAATGAACGGAAACAACGATTGCTTCTGCTACTAGAAACCACAACTTGATGTCAAAGTGAACCTTTATCTCATGTACATTTCTCTTAATTTCAATACCACAACCGACAAGAATATTGACCAATGCAGCTACCCACCGCCCTTGAGCACGAAGGACGACTGTGAGTCTGGTTATCTGCACTCGTAGGTCTCGAAAGCTGTATGCCAAAAGAGTCGTTGATAGGATGACTCCTACACATGTAGTACTAGAGAGTACACTTGAAGCATCTTAGAACACCCAGTGTTTCACCGGCCTTACATACCCTCAGCTGAAATCCCACCACCTCCCCCACCTCCAATAGGAGAAAGGGCCAAACCGCACCCTAGTTGAAAGGCTGACGTCAGTCTGGTACAATGTCCGCACTGCAGGCATTATCGCCAGCGCATGAGCAAGCCCCAGTCATGAAATCAGAGGATCCGCAAAAGCATCCGATGTCCACAACGCCTCCAGTACAGTCGGGAGTTGCCGCAATGGCTCGATTGATGCATCCGAATTGGTAGAGCCACATTAGTCCGTCCTTTTATGCAGGTGGGCTGGATAGCGTACGGAACAAGTTGGTGCTCCCATGAGTTGGAAGTAAAGAGCAACTGGATTTGGGAAGGGCAAGGGATTGACTTCCGGGGGGTGGGCGGGACTGCCACTGGTCCTGCGAGGACAGCAGCAGAAAGAAGCGGGACACTGAGAATTGTAAAGATTCTCCTGGTGGATATTCCACTGGCGATGTTCAACGGTAGTGTCCTCTGAGTTTGGAATAGGCGGTTGAATGGAATTATTGCGAGATGAAGCGTACTTATATAGGCTGGATCTGGATACACCTCAACAGACCTCGGTTGACAACAGCAAGTCTGCGGCCATGAGGCAATTCAGATGTCGATAATCAAAGTCCGAGATTCTGCTAGCTAGTACCGTTCCATCCACTGATATCTACCCAGCGTAGAGGGCCCTGAGTGAGAAAGCCTTCGACTGCAAGACATATGCTCAGTCTACCTTGACATTCTTATATGGCAGACAAGCGCTAAATAGAGCCAGTATCGCATGTGCGTATTTACACTGGGATTGTACCAATATGAATAGGTTCCCAAAAGTGTCTGGGAATATGCTGCATAACTGACTGTCACAGTAGGATGCTAGTTTAACAACATACCCCCTACATACCTACCATAAAGGTGGTCAACCCGCCATCAGTCCATAAATATTTTGTTAGACTAGTGAAAGGTAATGGAAGCGACTCTATGTCTCAAGGCATACCAAATAGACGAAGGATGTCCTACATGGGCCTGTTCACATGCCGCATACCACTTCCGCAGTGCCCGAAGCTTTTATATAGGCTGTGTTTCCCACATCATAAATAAGGGCCAGCATTCGACTTTGAGAAAGAAGCCAGGCAACTGAGAAAGGATGTCTCCTATCTAGCACTTTCTGTTTGTTTCCGCATTGTTAAGTTATGCTAATGTCAGAGATCTCCTGCATAATCACCATGGACTATGTTGACTTAACCTGTTTAATCAAATCGTCTCATGCCAAACATGTCGATATGCACAACGTCTGTGCTACCTTGATTTATCTCCGGACTATTAAACACCTGAAACACTGCCATCCCGGAACAAGGTGGATAACAATCTGCATGGATGCTACCATTTTAGGGTTGTTTTCACAAGCATCTGGTAGATACTTAACAGGTAGTATGCCTTGTCATATTACGCGCATACGCACATAGAGCTTTTGAGTCCTCTTCATTCCAAACTAAACCTTGAGCCTAGCCTCACTGTCATGATCTCAATTTTATCACATGGTCATGCTAGTGGAACTGAAGGACACACTGTGGCCGAACTATGTGCTGCTGCTGAGGAGGCGCCCAATATTCCCCAGTCGCTGGTCGACAGTGCCTTCGAGGCCTCCTCAGATGCGGGCATATCCATCGCCATTGGATGTGAAGATAGGCCGAGTTTATTCCCAAACGATCTTTGTGTTTTGAGGCCACCTGTAACTATGATACTCAGGGTCGCAGTCACCAGCAGGACGCTGACCACTAACATGACAACTACCATGTTAGCGACAGCAATGATCCTAAGTCGGCGTACGCGCTCTCAGGAACCGTGCAACAATCGCGGATCACGTCTGAGCTCGCTGCGTTACAACAAGAAGCAGAACTACATGTGATATTGATGTGGTACTGCAGAGTATGACAGCATAACGTACACTGTACAAATGTTCCAACCGCTTATATGAGAGGTACAACTACAGACAGTTTCTCAGCAAGCGACACACTGCTAAAATTACCAATTAAGTATCCAATAAACTCAGGTCGTACAACGTCAATTACTTATACATTCAAGCAATGCACATGCAGTAACGTAATCAACCACCGAACCGCCGATACCACCGAACCGCCGCTTCGCCGCGAACATCATCGAATTCTTGGAGCCATCTAATCAATACG
>JAAAPX010000290.1:0-15528 GCA_012656285.1 Aspergillus fumigatiaffinis | reverse complement strand
TCGCGGACTTCGTGAATGCGGGCCCTCTTTGGGACCATTCGGACGGAAATTCGAGTGGCAAAGAAGGCAGCAAGCTCGCCCCACGGCAAAACCCGCCGTCGTCATCCGGCGATCTCGTGCCTTCACTTTACCCTGATGGTCCATCAGCCATCAACCAAGCTGAGGACGCGTTCACGTGAGTTACTCCACGTTTTACGGCGCGGCGTGCCTTGCTACTGACAATTTAACAGATACAGAGAGGAGATGCGGTAAGCGAGTCGCGACAGTTTTGGTGACCCCCTTATGAGTCTGACCAGAAGACAGTCAGCTTGCGCTCGATGTTGCCGAGTAAGGTGGCCCTGCGGAATCCTTCTTGCAGTAAGCCTCTGAGACGCTAACCAGTGCTAATGCGGAATGGAGAACGCTTGCGACCACCAGGTAAAGTTCCGGGGGCTCACTGACTGGGAAGATGTTGGACTGACCATCCAATCATAACCTAAGGGCGTGTCTTGAGCGGTATGTACGGAACCCAAGGGGACGGTTTGAGGCTTGGCTAGCATGTTCAGGGGTGGTGTCCAACGGGCTCATCTCTTATTCCCTTACAGACAGCGAAAGGAGACCGATCAAATCGCGGCACAAATCACAGACATACAGGGCCAACTGAAGGGAGTCCAGGAGCAGAACAGGTATGTCCAGATGCTGTCCGCAGCGAAGACGAACCAGACGAACCGACGGCTGATCGTCGCCGCCAGCGCACGGGACAGTTGCCTGAAGCAGGTGTGGGATCACGTGAGGAAGCTAAATGAATGGGCGGCGGAGGCCCGGGAGATCATTAACGGGAAAAGCTTGCCATCGCCTGGCCAGTGTGGGTCGCTGGACGTGTAACGGGGCTGTGCGGTAAAACCCCGTTAGAGCCAGATAATTCAGACAAGCTAGATTTCTCGTTTTAATGCAGTTCTCGTTATATCGAGGACTAGTGAATACATGAGCAAGCAGATACACGTGACTCGTTGTAACGAGGGACCTGGTTATATATATGGAAAATTAATTCAGACAAGGAGAAAATCTGGCATTATCGAGGTTCTCGTTGTATCAAGGCTGGTTATAGCGAGACTGTCGTAGTGCGTTTTTGGTAGATCCTATGTAAGGAAAACCGTTGCCTTATGCGATATGACGTTTATGGGTAGAGTGTAGGTGGGAAGAGAAATGAGAGCTCAAGCGCTCGTTTTTATTGGCGGTTATTTAAAGGTCGGACAAGGTTAGGCTCCAGCAGACAGACAATGGAGTCACTAGCGCTTCCGCGCCATTTTCATTCGTGGAAGAAACATGTGCGGCCCGTCCAGCCTGCCCACCAGGGGATGGCCCACCGGGTAGTGTCAGGAGTTCGAGGGCCGGACACAAGCGCCCGTGATCTTGTGGGACAGATCTCGCATTGCGTCGATCGTGCCTGCCTACAGAATGACGATAGACTGTGCCCAAGAATGCCGATAGATTGCTTGCATGGAGGTTGACACAACGTCTGACTCTCCTAGCCGATTAACTTGGGGGGATGCTCATGCGACAAAGTGGCTTGCTGATCTGAGCCGCTATTGTTGAATACTGTTGGAAAAATTTGGAACCCCGGTGACACTCCGTACAGGGCGGGCTTCTCCGAAAATGCAGTGGGTCCATCGTCGGACAGCGAGAGAGTTCCAAAACACGAGCGGCCAGAACAGCGCCACCGATGTAACAATGTCAATTGCGTATGGGCCATTACTAGTCGATATGAGCTCAGTAATCCGCATAGAAAGGGGACGGTCATTGTAGAATGGACACAAATGGCGCTCGTCGTCAGTTTCGACTGTCAACTGAACGGAATATGGGACAGACTGTATTCATCGGGAGGATTTGAGAAAGGACAGAGGTGTCATGGATGTCGGATTTCCCGATATGCTGAGCCGGCTCTGAAGTCTAAGCGCACGGCAGCTGTGCTTTGATATTCTTGGGATGGAGTTGACGGCAAAGATGCATCCGACATATCCGGCTGCATCTGGCTAGTCTCTGAAGTGCAGCGAGTGCCGTGTGAATAGTTATCCTCCTTGTCCGTCTTGTCTCCCGCCGTGGTGCTTCCGTGTTCCACAGCAGTTTTGAGGCATCTCTTTGTGTTATGCGCCCCTTACTGACGCACCAATTCAAATGAAGGTACCGCCCCTGCTAAAGGTGCGGGCGACGCTGTTTGATTTGCAGTGTATTTCTCCGAAAGCACTCGGTAAGTATCCTTTGAACAAGATCGCAGATTAACCACAGAATGACGGCTTGCAATCAATTATTGTCTATTATTTTTCGATGCTTTCTGTTGAAATTGACGCATACTTTAAGTTGCTGAGTACTTATTTCTTGCGCTCTTACGGGTAAGGAGAAATCTAAAGTCCAGTACTTGATTGCTTCCTATTGAGAGCTCCGCAAACACTTTCTGCACGGGGAGTTGTAGACTCTTTGTACTCCACGGTATCTGTCTGCTACACCTCTAGATTATTCAGATCCTCGACACTGCATCGTATCCCCCTTGCGAAAATGGACCGCAATGGGAGTATTGTACACACTTAGACCCCAGTGGCTCAGCGACTATCTTGCCGCAACCGAAAGGTATATCCTGTTCTTATGCGGTGAGAGGTCCTATTGTACGTACTGTACTCCTTTATTACATAGCTTGACACAATGATATCTGCTCCAATTGTACTCCTCCTCCCAACTTTGGGGCGCTTGCCGTATTATCGCCTGTATCCTTAATGATTATCGACCCCACATCTGTAGAGATTCGGGAGAGTAGGCTCAACGAAGGTAATATGACAGTGGAGGTTAAAGGTAGAAGGAGAGAGATCATAAATCTCAGCGGTCTGAGCAATCAACGGTTTCTACTCAAGGCGTCGCTGACGGAGGTCAATTTTCGAACTGTCCTTCCATCCCTGCCGATAAGCGTGCGTGTCTCGAGCCGCAACTGGACGCGACCTTTGGCGATATAGCTTTATGTTGTTTTTCTCGATGAAGTCATCAGCGACTTGTTCTGAAGTGGCGCGGAACCGCGTCAGCTGCATCTCAGACGCCCACAGGGAGGGCACTGCATGTTCATTCGATATGGGCGCGGATGAAGCAGCAGACAACTTCCGTTCAGCGGAGGACAGGTGTATGCTGGCAAGGTCGGAAATCCTATAACTTTCTTGCTTGATGGCTGTTTCAGTATTGTCATCCACGTCTCGCATAATGTCCATAGCACTCTTGTCGTTCTCGTTAAAGTCGGCTTCTCCGTCGCGGTCACTAGAGTCATGCATAACAAAAAGCTCGAAAAGGGTATCGGAGTCATCAAGGAACAGACCATCGCAGAAAGTATTCTCAGCTTCGGCTCCAACAGGATCGATGTCTATTGCGGGTAGGGTGTGGATTCTATCAAGTTGCTGTTGGCGCCCCGCCGCTCTGGCGGCGACGACATCCAGCTCCTTTCGCCTTACTTCCTCGAGCTCTCTCTTCTTCTCACGGTTGGCCATGGCTACCAGCCCATCGGCAACGCCGATACGATAGCTGAACGTAGGCGAGCCGCCTTTGTAGGAGCAGGCCCAGTCAAGAATCTTATTATGGGCCATCTCGAACGCCGATGCCGCTGCGACTGTATTCTCCGCGATGCCGTAAAAGGTCCACCGTATGGATGAACCATAATCTGTTGAGAAGCATTTGCAATCGAAAAAGGTGCACATGGCCGTGGCCACCTTGCCGACGAAGCTCTCTTTAGTAACACGCTTTGAGGAGTCAGTATGCCTAATCGACACCACACTTCTTCCCGCATATTGGGCCTTGCTTTTGTCGGGTTCGCTAGCCAATAGATCAGCCTGGGTGACATTGTACTGCGTCATCATTTTGTGAGCGATGAATAGCGCGGCTTTGGCCTCCGACTCCGTGGAACTGCTATGTGCAGCTCGGTTCAGACATTTCTGGATCTTCTCAAGGATACCTCGGTCCAAGATCTCGTTCGCTTCTCTGGGTCGCTCCTGGGCGGTTTCGGTCACAGTTGCCTTATGCAGTGGTACCCTTGATTTTCGCTCTTTTCGAGCAAGGCCGCGCTCGGGAGGTGGCATTGCTTGACCGGTTGTCTGTATTTTATGAAAGGTAGATAAATGTATCCGTCTTCGCATCAAAGGCAAACGGCGGATTAGGGCGGGCTTCGAATAGTTATATGACTATTGAGTGGCCCCTGTCTTGCCCTAGCCTTGGCGCTAAGGATGCGTCCAACCGATCCGCGTTGCAGCTGTTTCTTGCCTAGCGTTACCAAGAGACAGCAACTGCAGTATACCACTTCCAGGCAACCGACAGATAGGCTCGAGCCAACAGCAGAAAGCCATGCTAGGCGCAGTGTTCCCTCTGTTGCTACAAACGGATCACCCTGCCCTTTCTGTTTGTGTATCTCAAATTCAAGTTCCAAACAGTTGAGCGTACACTGGGCAGTTCAGCGCGTCCCATCGACTAGGATGTCCGGGTGTCAAAGAATGATCGTATGCAGTTGGTGGAGCATTCGCCGCTGATCAGAAAGGAAGAATTGTTTAACCAGTCGTCAATCTCTTAATGCTCGTCAATCTAAAGCTCTGGGTTGCTACGAACTAGTAGGACTCAGAAGGGCTTTTGTGTGGACAAAGTCGCTGGCACTTGAGTGTTCCCCGTTTGCAAGACGTCGCATGTGGCACTAACAAATACCAACGCCCTCCGCTCCTCGGGTGATGACGTTCGTACGCAAGTAGCTGAGCGAAGGCTCGCAATGTTTCGAATTAATACTCTAAGAGGAGCTAAGTCACTCGGCTCTGTCTATCTTGATGGGAGACCGCAACGATTGATCTTTCATCTGCCATGCGGAGAATCGAGCAAAGCACAACTCAGAGATGACAACTGAGCTTACTGTTGGTCAACTTCCCTTCCTGCTTGTCAACCCCTTTCATTAATGCTGCGGGTGGTTCACAAGGATATATTGGTCGAAAATGTAGATGCCGCTATAATCTCTGGACTTTACACAGTGAGTGGAGTAATTGAATGGTCATACGAAATACTGAATGGCTAAAGTTCACGATATGTGACTACTTCAAAGCATTGGAAAGCCCCGAGCTGGTGTAGTAAGTGCCGCCTTTACCACGCGGGCGGTATTCTGCAATAGAAAGATGTGCCCATACTCCGATGGTTTCCAGCCCTAATGGGCCGTTAAGGTCCAGTCCAGCCATCCATCTCACACATGCCCATCACCTGCCAGATTTTCCGGAGATCTTTGAGGATATGTACCGTTCTTACACTTCTGAAACAGCCGCTGGGTTGGAAGGGAGATAAATCTCGCGCGAGATGGTTGACGAGCGGCAGCGGACTCGACCACTGCCAACCCAGGCATTCCAATTCTGGATATTATTGGGGCAGTCTCCAGAGATTGCTTTTCCTCTCAATGTCAAAACCTTGTTATCTCTCCTCGACAAAGTCACTTCTACATCTCCCGTTGCACCATTGAACGGCGCACTCCCGTGATAGATGCCTTTGCCACTGCTTGGCTCGCTTCCCCATGTTCCAGTTTGCGTGACGCCACCAATGGTCACCTCTGCCACGGCGTATTCTGTAAGTAAGGCAGAGTAATAGATACGATCCTTGGTCACCTCTTGAGGGCTGAATTCAACTTGCCCATGACTACGCGTGTTCGCCGATGTTCCACCCGCATCACACGCAGCTCCCGGAGTTGTGCGATACCATGTGACCAATGACTCCTCTTTCACTGCAGCACTCCCATTCTTATAATCACCGACGATGAATGGCAGTAATATCCGCCATCCATCATGTGGCATGCCCTCGGCGTAATTAAATGGGGCCTTACCCGTTTTAAATACTCCATATCCGCCCTGATGAAGTGGTCCGATGTAATGAGATTCGCCGTAGTCATTCCACGAAATGATCTCCACAAATTCCGGCCGGAGAGACAAGACCTCTTGCCAGCGATCATACCACAGGTCGTCCCCGCGCCAAAGCCAATTCTTGCCATAGCCGGGCAGATTTGTATAAAACCATGGGGAGACAGGCATCATATAGGCAAGTCCTCCCTGCTGAAGAAGTTCCAGGTAGGACATGTCCACCTGAGTGTTCATATCTTCCGCACCAGAAGGCCAGGCGGCCCAGCTAAAGAGCCCATCCACGATACCGTAACCTTTTTCCAACGCTGCCTTGACTCCCAGCGAAGACCAGTCGGGAATAAAGAAGCAATCTGTGCTGGCCTTGACACTTTTCCACTCCTCTGCGTTCTCCGAGCCCTCGAAGGTAGATGCAAACGGGTGCCCATTGACGCGATAGTAGGCCTCGTTCGTTCTGTATTGCAGCAGCAACCCAATAACATCATGTTGATTCCAGGGTCCGCGGGCAACATAATCAAATGAAAAGAAAACCTTGAACCTCGCGCGCTGGGCTGCTGTGAAAGCCAGTTGTAATGCGTGACCGTTAATCGCATCATCCGCCGCGATATTCAATGCGAAGGCATCTACTTGGGCATCTTGCGCCAACCTTATGTGGTCTGCCCAATCAGTAATTGTGAAGTTAGCTGCGTTTGACACCTATGCAGTTAGTTAGAACAGGAGACGAATATTCGGGAATGGTTCGCACTAGAAAGTGGGCGAAAACAGCGGCTGCGTGCGCTCTCCCTGCGATTAGGGCTGCCCACAGGAAGATAATGGCGTGCATCATGCAGATGCCAGAGATGCCCAATAATTCTCTCGGTGAGACGTATGGATACTGGTATAGACCTTTGGAAGTTATAGCGTTATGACTAAAGTGTGAACCAACCACATCTTATGCTATGCAGCAGTCGCTGCAAGAAGTGCTTCTCTGTCGCAGCGCTCTTTCGTTTTGTACCTTTCCTCGTAGCTGTCACACGAGTCCAACCTATCGGATGTGTTCCATCCCATTTCTCTGCGACCCGGGGATTTTCCCCTAGTGGGCATCTTGTATGGTGCAACAAAGCAATGCAGTGAACGGAGCCAGCTTTTCCCCCACATGCGCGGTACACACACATCAACTTTCTGATTTACTCTCAAATTCAGTTAGGGTGCTAAAATCAGAGGGCAGTGCAATGTAGCTCCAGTTGCTGTTCGATAGGGTTATCCATAATGATATATAAAGGCGCACCTCTCTGGCGGTCTTTGGAATCATCGAATACGTAGCAATTATCTTACACTATATTGTCTCATGTCCGGTAAAGATTCCCAATTCCTTGTATAGATACGCCAAAGATATGTAACGCCGCATATTTAATGCCGATTTGCGTGGTACCAAAAGAGGGGTATCTGAGTGTGCTATGTCGTGACATCAGGCAACTCCAACATGTTGAGCATCAAATGATCGAAAAACGTGAGTCCGGGTAGCGTACATTAAGTCCTCCTAGGATTTATGGCAAGAAATATTTGAATACAGTGCATGTAGTAGCTATGGCTGAATACATTCTAAGCGTCCTCTCACAGGCTGCCGCACAGTCAGATCTTGCCGGATCCATACTGCTAGGCGCCAAGCTTTGGCCATCGAAAAACAAACCACCTTACAGTTTGCTATGCCTCTCCAGGCTGTGTTCACAGAGTTGGCATTGGTTTTAGGTGGATAAATCACAGTTTCTGCGCTAGGGTATGCACTGAGCTCATTAACGCGTACGGAGCTACCATGAGAGCGATCAAACACAAGTATCTTCGTGCTGGCTCAGCTTCGATGACACGAAGGCAATATGGTTCCTTCGACTGATTGCCAAATCTAATACTATGTCGTACATTAAGGTCAGTTTCCCTAGAAGCCATGTACGCTCAACGCCAACAGCGTAATTCCAACCAGGAACATTTGAGAATTGGCTGCGCTTCTCAACTGCCGGTGATCGCTATACTATCAAGGCACAAATCATTGGTGCGTATGCGTCCTTTCCGGAGTCCAGACGCCTGGTGTATATCTTCTCAGATCGCCGAGATATGCCGCTTACGCAAGCTATGGCAATCCGATAAGGCCGACCAGAATATGCTGACCCAGCTACAGTATAATGTGTTGCTCTGTACAAAGTAGACCCACAAGTGACGTAGCATGGGCTCGTCTGGCTTTCTCCTTGCTTTAATGTTTGAACATGCTGGACGTTCTGCTTCAGGCATTGGTATCAACCTTGCGCATTCACGGCTCCCAGTGACTTGGCGACTTTGCGAAGATGAACCATATATTTTTGCGTCCATTTCTACATTGAGCCTGCTGCAGCTGACTATCCGCACGACTCCAACGTTGTCAAATGGAAGCCACGTTAAATGGGTATCTAATTTATGAGGGTGCTCTTCGGCTGAAGGAGTCCGGTCAACAATGACCCAGTGCACATAATAATATAACCATTCTGGTCAAGACATGGAGTCTCCCAAAAATGAACCTCAACGTTTAAAGCGACATGCTTCGCTTGAGCAACCGCCTCGGTGGGGAAAAAGAGACTATAGCAATCACCCCGGCATTCGTCGTTATTAGATGAAATAGATGGAAACGGATGTTATTATACTTGTGGGCGCTGAGCGCGTGAACTAGAGGCTCTGCATAATTCCATCCCTAGATGTCCAAAGCACAAACTGCTCCGATATTCTCAGTGATTACCAAAGGCAATGTTCTCGAACTCCATGCTTATAACTACCCTGGTTATTCATGTAAAGAGTTACTCCCTGCTTCAGGGATGTTCGAATCAATATTGGGAGCCTTTCCGCTGCTGTATAAGGGCTTATCTGGTAAAATGCTATTACCTAAACCTCCAGCAAACTTCATGTTCACTGACAGGAGCTTAGGAAAAAGAGTAACGATGGTCCCAACACTTCCAGTCATCGCAGTCATAGCTCTGCTTTTCAGGGCGGGTGTCCATGCCCAAGGCGTTTTATCTAGCGGTAGTGGCTTTGGGACATACTACTACGATATCAATCAGATCGATGCTTGCGGTACATCCTTCGTATCGCAGAACAAGGGCCCAGTCGAATGTTCTTTGATGACAGCATTGACGCTGAACGATGTGAACTCAAACTATCTTGTCGCCGTGAACCATACTCTCTTGGCGGGCAATCTATCAAAGTACTGCGGGAGGCGAATTGTTGTGTCGATTGACGGACAGCCATCCAATCTCCCCCTGTTTGTCGGTGATGGCTGCCAACGCTGTGCTGGCCAATCAGCCCAAACTGATATTTGGGACGCAAGTGGCGCTCCGGGTCTAGACTTTAGCTACTCTGTACTCAAAGAGTTATCTACCCGAGCCTGTGATGACGGCCATATTCCCATTACTTGGGAAATCGTGGAAGAAAAACTCTATAACTTCGATACGGACGGTTCAGGGGGACCACAAGGTCCAATCACTGTCGCAAATCAGGAAATGGCTACCATGCCAGTAATATCTGCGCCAATATCCAGTATCTCAAGCAGCTTGGTGCCTGAAGGTTCTTCGATGCGAAATTCTCAGACAGCAATATGTTCTACCGGAGCATGGCGATGCGAGAGAAACGCCCTTGAGCAATGTCTTGCCGGAAGCTGGGTTCCTCGCGCCACGTGCGGAGAAGAAATGACGTGCCGAGGAGACAGTAACCCATATTGTACGCTTTGATGAATGGGCTAATCAGGTATGTCTGGTACTATCGTCGTCTTGCTACCTGGTAATTCCTTCGGCGTGATTTGACTTTGGATACGCTTAGTAAGGTCAGAGAGGACAGTTATAGAGCACACAAGATAATACCGAGTTTTGCCAATTTGTAATATAGGATCCTTTATCTGTAATCCTGGATGTGTGCAAGGCCCGTGGCCCGAATTGAGCATGCACCACATTATCATGCGGATTCCTTTGAATCCGAACTACTGATGCACAACAACCTCTGCCGTATACAGGATGGCACTTCATGTGACGAATGTTCTAGGGCACAGGCCCCTGATGTCGATAGGTTGGGCTTCAAAGCACATGCCGGCACTTCCACAGAGGCATTCTTAATTCCCAGAAATTGTTCAGTGATGCGTCTAATACGTCTCTGATAAAAACGTCAATACTGTATCCCTGGCCCTGAAGAGTAGAGGTTGGGCTTTGGTGGAAATTTTGTCCCGTTTGACTCCAGGTGAGCTGCTACGTTTGTACCATTTATCCCCAAGGCCGACGGACGTCGTAACGACATGGCTGTCTGAGGAAGAAGCGGCATGCTGTCGGAGGATCATGGAGCTTTTGAAGAGTAAATCTTCCTAATTTTTAGGCCCATATGGTACGCCCATTTGCTGATATTTTACAGTGAAATTTTCAGCGCTGCACCTATTATTTTCCCGATTGAGCCATGACACTCAAAACCTGCGGTGCCTGATAAATGATTGTACCCCTGGCGCGTACTTTATCGTAGACACGTCTTGTGCCTCTGCTCGTATCTCCCAAGTCATCACGTGTCACATCAAAGCAAGATGGCTACCGCGATCTCCGTTCCTGTCACTCTTCCCGAAGACAAAGTACCGACTACCAAGGACGTCAGGGACATTATCGGCGCATTTCTGACGGAGGAATGGCCATCTGTGGAGCCAGAGACCCTGACTGTGTCATACCATGCATCTTTTGTTAACGCTCACCGCCCCGTGGAGCGACCGAAGCCCGATACTGCCACATCTACTGAGCCCTTGGTGTTCATTAAACTCCATAATGACACCAGTGGTGGGCTCGAAATCTTCGAGCCTCTGGTGCCAACCAAGCATGAGGAAGCACTTTTCTGCTACGAGTACGGTCAAACTGGACTGGGAGCCAAAGTCTATGGATTCTTCAAGACACAGGATGGCACACTCGGGAGAGTCGAAGAGTTCCTGGATGCACGTAACATGGAACTGGAGGATGTTGAGGATTCGGTCATCCGAGCAGATGTTGCTAAAGGGCTGGCGATATTTCATGTCATGAAGACCTCACTGGAAAAAAGGAGAGTGGAATCCTACTATGAAGCCGTTATCAATGGCCTCGGGAATTACCACAAGGCGGAAATGTTGAAGGCACTCGGCAAGGAAGGAGGAGTGATGATCGACAACCTAGTTAACTACGACTTTGGGAAGAGGCTGAGAAGTGTGGTGGACAAGCTGGCATCTGTTGTGCGAAAGACCGGATGGTGTATACATGATGTCCAATTCATGAACGTGATGGTGAAGAATGACCCGAGGGAAGGGGAGAGCAAAGTCGTCCTGATTGACTTTGAGTTTGTGATGCAGAACTATCGTGCATTTGACATCGGTGGGCACTTCATGCAAAAGATGTTCAAGTGGTTTGATGAGGAGAGCAAGATCGCCAAATGCAGGAAATATACAGAGAAGGAAAAGAAACACTTCTGTGATGAGTATGCCCGACAGTGGAACCAGCTGACAGGTGATTCTCAATCCCGGCCTGGTCGACTACGCTTCCTTGACCATGTCGAATCAGATGATGGAGCAACTGTGAATGATAGGCCGTTCAAGAGCCTCACTACTGCCTCATTCCCGTTGAGCGCGGCCCAGGACAATGGTGTTCGGCCCAGAGAGTCCTTTGTATCCACATCTACCGCCCCGGTCTCAAGTAGTATTTTCACCACCGCTTCATGCCCATTCTGTGCAGCGAAGGACAATGGTGTCCGACTGTCAGAGTCCCTCGAGTCCACATCAGCTAACCCAGTCGCAATTAACAGCTTTACCACCGCCTCGTGGCCCTTACTCGCGGCCTTGGATAGTGGCGTGACGCCGCAGGAGTCCATCGAGTTTATATCAACCCGCCTGGTCGCAAGTAATAGCTTCACCACACCCTCATGTCCATTCCAGGCCGCATTAGCCAACGCGGTGGAACCATCGGAGTCTCTCGCGTCCACATCCACTTTCCCAGTACCAAGTAATAACTTCACCACCCCCTCACGTCCCTCACTTGCAACCCAAGAGTACCCATTTGCAGCCAATAATAATGGTGTCCGACCTTGATTATCCTTTGAGTCCACATTCACCTTGCCAGTCTCAATCAACAGCTTCACAACTGCCTCACGTCCGTACAGCGCGGCACTGGATAACGGTGTTCGGCCCTCAGAGTCCCTTGTGTCCATGTCCACTCGCCCGGTGTCAAGTAGTAACTTAACTACTTCCTCATGGCCTTTCAGTGCAGCCCTTGATAATGGTGTCCAACTTTTGTACCTTGACTCCGCATCAACCTCCGCACACTCAAGGAACATCTTCAATACTGCACAGTGCCCTTTCTCTGCAGCAGTGAATAACGGGGTACGACCCCAGGAGTCCTTTAAATTGATATCTGCCTTCCCAATTCCAAGTAACAGCTTTGCTACTGTCTCATGCCCGTTCACTGCAGCCAAGGTCAAAGGTGTGAAACGGTCGCGGCTTATCACCCCTGTATTAGCCCCGCCGCGAATGCTTCTTTGAGCTGTAGCCAATTTTCCATGTTTGGCAGCCCAAAGCAGAGCAGAACTTCCTGAATTTTTCGAATTGTACTGATAGAGATTTGGATTGAGGATAGAGAAGAGCTGACTGTTGGTTTGAGCCAAACAGTTAATATCTCTTTCTGTTTCCAGGAATGTTGCTATTGACAGCTGTAATTCCGCTGGCAAATAAAGAAGAGACATTTTCACTACTTTTCAACTGCGCCAGAAATCCTGGACTGAGATGGCAAAAGGGAAACCAGGAGAAATCTGCATTTGGGGGTCACTGAGCATCTATGGGCATTTGAAACTGGCGGAAAGCTTCGGAGAAATTACTTTGTACTTTGGCCGATATCGCAAGCGAAATAAATCGCTGATTCATCAAGAACCGCTAACGTAATCCACAACCGAGCGAGCCACCCAACCGAGCGAGACAGCAAAACCTAATTTTGACCGATGCTGAAATACCATGAGATTTGTTATATTGAATTATATGACCGCTTGCCCGATTAGGAAGACTACGAATTGGCTTAGCACTGCCACCCTTGGCCGAATATTCGATAGCATTCGATCGTTCGTATAGCTTCAAATTCTACCACTATCGAAAGGGATAAATAGTAGCTAGATAGTCATTTGTTTAGAAGAACCAGACCTTCATTGATTTTCAATTGGCCATATAAATTACTAGTGATCCATGAACGTTACTAGCTTAGTGATTTCAACAGTTATGAGCCTGGCTTGCCCTTAAGAGACACATGGATTGATTTAGAAGTATTCTTCTAGGCTTATATATTAGAGAGCTCTGTCTCAGGCATTAGAGAGATATCTCATTAGAATTAACTTGCCTAATTTAGAAGAATTAAGGTGATATTAACACTACTATCACCTCTAAGTTAAATGCTGAAATGGATTACTACACAGAACTAATATAATCCACTAGGAAGGTCTCCATTATGCTAGATATACTTAATGATTAGTGGAATCAGGATGCGCACATACGAGGCCTAGCCATGATATATAGAATACTAGATATCTTGCTCCAGAAGACACCACGCCCTGCGAAACCAATTCATCCTAATAATCTAGAATTTGAATTGACTAATTAGAACGCTGCACCGACCAACTAAATAATGGTAGCGAGATCTGAATTGTCAAATAATCAAGATAGGCAAGATACGCGAGAATAAGCAAGCTAACTAGCAGAGAGAGATACATGCCTGCTATAAGTAAGCTAATTAGCTGCGGCAGCTCTTGATCCAAGAACCTTATATAAATGTTAAGTAAGCTACTAAAAGAGATAATATAAGGAATGGGAGAAAGCAGAGCATAGCCTAGTAGCTATCTAGTAAGAGATGGAACAAATAGTTATATAAAGACACCTCAGGCAGCTAACTAGCTAATCAGATTCTACTATTAAGAGGTATTCAAAGCTAAAAGCTAAGATAGAGCTAAGTAAGGAAGATCTAATATTATATATAATAATAAGGTATAATTAACTCCTACTAAAACTAGCTAATCAGAATATTGATATGTGGTTAGGAGAATGGGAAGATATAATAAGTGAATATAATTATCTTAGAATAACTAACCTTACTAGGGAAGATGGAACCAGGAGCTTCCTAATAGTACTAAGATGACTAGATTAAATGTACACTGAGATTAGACTAAATAAATTAAGGAAGGACAGATCCCTAGATATATTTAATAAAATCTATTATTTCTAGAAATAGTGATAATCCCTTAATTAGAAAGAATAGAAGAGTGCATTTACTACCTTTAAAGGATAATCCTCTAATTAATAGAATTCTGATTTAATTAATCAGAGCTATAGAAATAAATAGCCTAAGTAAGGCCTAGAAGACTGCCCCTGCAGAGATAGGTACTGATTTAATAAGTGCCTATATATAATTAAATCAATTAGGCTGAACGGATGGAGGCCAGATCCAGATATTAAAGCTAAATTTAAATAACTTAGGCAAAGGAATCCAAGGCTGCGATATATAATAGAATTAGTAATTAAGTATGCTAATCAGGGTCAGGAAGCATCACACACTGTAATAAGTATTATTTATAGTAATTCTATAATGTTTTCCCTAGGAAGCAACGCATATAAACTATAAGATAGTTAGATTATTAATTTAGCAGCAGATATTAATATCTATAATAATTAAACTTAGTTTCTCACTTATGAGCCGGTGGAAGATAAGTATATATATTTTAGTTTAATATATAAGTAAATCCTTGGATATGGAAGTATTGAACTAAGAGTAATTAGAATGAATAGAAAGCTATATATCTTAGAACTAAGCAGAGTAGCTTATATACCTAGATACTATATAAGTTTGCTCTTAACCTATCAGATGAAGCAGTATGGATTTTATCTTAATTAATATACTAACACCATAGAAGATCAGAATGGGAAGCTGATCTGCTATATAGAGATAAGATATAATATAGAAGTAGTAGAATATAATCTAATATTAAATATATTCACCATGAATTGATATTCAGAGAGGCTGCATGAATCAGCTAAAATAAGTAAGTAATAGTATTAATAGCTAGCACACCTGGGAGATGAAGCCATATAGTATTTAGAAGAGGTATCTATTAGTACTAAAGTATTAAGCTATAAGAGATTAATATGCAAGATATATAGGCTAGTAAAAGCTTATAAGTAGATATCTTAAACACCCAGAGAGAGAGCTACTAAGCTATTTAAGAGTATTTATTTTAATATAATCCTAATAACTCTAGCTTATAACAGTGACTGTTGGGCTACGCATTTTGTATATAAATTAACTAGATGGCACATAATCTACACATATCTAAGCAAAGATCAGCTTAATAACTTAATAAACTAATTCATCACATGGGTAATAATATAATTTAGTATTAGGCTAAAGAGAATGTTCTTAGATCATAAACTAATACTTAGAGGAGAATATATATGCACTATATAGATAGATAGTACTAAGATCTACTACTTAATACAATATATTAATAAGCAAAAGGGCCTAATTAAACATGCTAAATAAATAGTAATTAAGTGTCACACCCTGGGATCCGTCTCTGCTGTTCTCTGCTAGTCAACTACTTTGGGAACGGGGTGATATAGTCCCTGGACTATATCCGATAC